>RPOG01001880.1:32500-120286 GCA_008086565.1 Thalassoma bifasciatum
ACTTTTTCTTCTCTCTACATTCATCCATCCATCCATCCATCCATCCATCCATCACTCAACTTTTTCTTCTCTATACATTCATCCATCCATCCATCGCTCAACTTTTTCCACCCTCTACATCCATCCATCCATCCATCCATCCATCCATCAACTTTATTTCCCTCTACATTCATCCATCCATCCATCCCTTTATTTTTCTCCCTACATTCATCCATCCATCCATCTATCCATCCATCCATTTATTTTTCTCCCTACATTCATCCATCCATCAATCTATCCAACCATCCATCCATTCATTCCCTCATCCATCCATCCATCCATCCATTGCTCAACTTTTTCTTCCCTCTACATTCATCCATCCATCCATCCATCCATTTATTTTTCTCCCTACATTCATCCATCCATCCATCCATCCATCCATCCATTTATTTTTCTCCCTGCATTCATCCATCCATCCATCCATCCATTTATTTTTCTCCTTACATTCATCCATCCATCCATCTATCCAACCATCCATCGATTCATTCCTCCATCCAACCATCCATCTTTCCCCCCTCCATCCATCCAAAAACCGTTCATTTATCAATCTATCAATCTATCTTTCTAGCTGTTAATCAATTGATCTTTTTGTTTATTAATCCAACGATCAAATGGTAAATCCAACCTAACATCCATTAAACTTTTAATCAATCCAATCATCCATCTGTTAAAAAGAAAAAAGAAAAAAAAAACATCAGTTATTCTGAAAGTTGCTCTGAAGAGTTGAGTAACAGATGAAGAATGTTCTGAGCCGAACATCATAGAAACTTAACTTTCACTTTGAAGACAGCAAACAGATTAGTCTATAACGGAGCCAAACAACTTCAGTGAGGCGTTACACTCAAGTCAACAAGACAAACAATGTTTTACAGAAACATAAATCTAAGAGTGAAGCCTGAGCAAACATGGCTCCAGGTCAAACACAGTTACATAAGAGAGGAAAGCAAATCTCTGTACGTCACAGGTAATGAGCTGAACCCTGGGTAAACAAAGGCTCAGCCAGCGCCGTAAATATCAGACAAAAAGTCAAGTTAGTGACACGGGGAGTGAAAGCAAGAGCCAGAGAATCATTAAAAACAAACATGAGTCCTGAGAGCTGAACAAACAGAGCAGTGATACCTGAGGATCAGCCGCTCAGCGCTAAGTGAACACGGCCCACAGTCAGATCAGTGTGACGGCGGCGGCGGCTTTTAAAGCGGCGCTCTATAAACAGCGGCTCAGAGTCAGCGCTGACTCACTGTTTAGAGATAATGACTCAGCGGGAAGTCAAGAAGCCGCCATTGTTAGTGAGCGTCTCCTCAACCTCTGCAACCTCATCACTGTTTCACAACACGGAGATTCTGCAGAGCTCACTTAGCTCACACACACGTCTTTGTTTTTCAACCTTTGCTTTTTAATTTTTTTATTTCTGACATGTTAGGAATGAATTAAAGAAGCCGCTGCAGCCTCTGGGTTTATCAGCTTTAACAGGCTTTTCCTGCTCCTGCAGACACGAACACACACACAGACACACACCTGTGAACCTGACACACTCTCAGCTTCACGCCCCCATGAATCATCCTGATGTGGTTGCTGCACGGCGAAGAGGAGCACAAAAGTTTTTAGGTATTTCAATCAAATGATCCACACACATATAACACACACAAACACAAAAGCACAGTTTTTTTTTCCATACATACTGTAACTTTAATTCTTTTTATTGAACATTTACTGCAAAGGAAAGAGCAAATATTCAGCTCTGCTCCCTTGAATTTCTATGATAGAAATGATGATATGATGATTTCTATTTTAACATCAAAATCTTGTTGTTTTTCCTCATTATTTTGATTATTTCTATAACCTCAAAGTTTTGACTTCTTACCTTAAAAACCTCAAAATTGCAACTTTAAATCTCAAATTTTTGCCTTTTTTTAACCCTAATTTTGGCTTTTTATCATTAAGTTTGACTCTACTTCTCACATTATTTCACTTTTCTTCCCAGAACTTGACTTCTCTCTTCTCTATTTTGACTGTTTTTCCTTTTAATTTGGACTATTTTCCTTAAAAATTCCTTATCAAAAAAATAAGTTAACCATGATCTGAAAATTTCAGTATGCAATCTCTGAATTTTTTTCTCAAAATTTCAACATTTCATGAAAAAAAATTGCCTTTTTTCTACATTTTAAAAAAAATTTTACCTCACAATCTTGATGTTTTTCCTTATTATTTAGACTTTATTACTTCAAAGTTTGACTTCTTACTGTAAAATCCTCAAAATTTCAACTTTAAATTTCACATTTCTGACTTTTTTTAACCCAAATTTTGGCTTATTAACCCAAAATTTGACTCTACTTCTCACATTATTTCACTTTTCTTCCCGGAACTTGACTTCTCTCTTCACTATTTTGACTGTATTACCTTTTAATTTAGACTCTGAACCTTCTAAATTTTTGCTTTGTCAAAAAGAAAGTTAACTTTTATCTGAAAAATTCAGCATAAATATCTGTTATTTTCTCAAAATTTCAACATTTAATGAAAAAAATAAATAATCACAAAATTTTGCCTTTTTTCTACATTTTTTAACAAATTTAACCTCAAAATCTTGTTGTTTTTCCTCATTATTTTGATTTCTTTAACCTCAAAGTTTTGACTTCTTAAAAACCTCAAAATTTCAACTTTTAATTTCAAATTTTTTACTTTTTTTTTAATCCCAAATTTTGGCTTATATCATAAAATTTGACTCTACTTTTCGCATTATTTCACTATTCTTCCCAGAACTTGAAATTCAAAAATTTTGACTTTTTTCACTTTTTTTATCTCAAGATTTTAAATTTTATCTTAAGATCTTGACATTTTTTCCCTCCTTATTTTGCCTTTTTTTCCCCTCGTAGCTTTAAACCTCTTAAAAAACTCAAAATTTCAGCTTTTCATTTGAATTTTTTCTACTTTTTAAAATAATTTTAACTGAACTGTCCAACCGTTTCGACTTCTTGGTTCAAAATGTATTCAACTATTTTAATCTCGTCAGTCAAAATATGTTACACATGCACAAAAGCTTCACTCTCTCTCTCTCTCTCTCGCTCTCTCTTTCCCCCTTGTATATATAGATGCAAAAACACGGACCTCAATCAATTTCAGGTTTGATAAAGTTACATCACAGATGCTCAAGGATCACATTTCCATTTGTAATCTGCATAAATTCTGCATATTCATGAAAGCAGATGCACTAAATGGATTTTGCAGATTCTGCCGATTTCACAGACACGATCCACGGTGCACCCGGTTAGTAAATCAGCTTTGCACACGCTATCAAGTTTGCATGTTTCTATACACACAAACCTTCAGCAGATCAGGCTTTGAGTGTCTTAACTGAAATCAGGTTTTGCAGCATCTGTTTGTGAATGCTGTATGTCGCCTATATATATAAGAGCGGAGAAAAGCGCATCGTCGGCGTAGAGAGTGTGCAAGGGTTTGGTGGATCCGTCTCAGATTTCCAACCCTCGGCAGGAGACTTTAAAAAAACATTTTCCTGGTTTCAAACAGAGTTTTTAGACAATCTTTTAATGAATGCTGGGGTGTGAATTGAGCTCTCAAAGAAAATATCAGGATGTTTTCCAGTTCCAGAGGTCCCGTTTGGCTTCAGACCAAATCTTTCATCCGCCAGAAATCCCTCTGATTATCAAATCACCAGATGTTTTTTTGGCAGCTCAGCACACCCCATGATGAGCAGAAATCTGTGAACCAAATTCCTTGAGCTGCTTGAGAAGAGAAACCCGTTCCTCCACAGAACATCGCATACCCACATCATCCTGGCGAAGCTCCAGCTGTCACTCTGAGGAGACTTAGAGCCGTCATTACAGCATCAGTAGATTAAACAACCTGAGGTGACAGGTGATCAGAAACACACCCTGACCTCTGAGAGAAAAGCTTAAATCCCAGGCAGCAGCAGCAGCAGCAGCAGTGCAGCCTGGTTACACGGGTTGTGCAGTGTAAAAAACGCTCAGGTATGAACTCTGATTCATAACAGCAGAATCTGGAGTTTCTGGTTCCTCTGCATGAATCATCCTTTCTTCTCTTGGTGTGATTGATGGCTTCATTAATCAGATATGGATATCTGTATGCATCAGGCTTCACCCCTCCATCACGGCTGCCCTTCACTTTCATCCCCTCAGCGTGAACTGATTAATTCCTGCTCCACGGATTTTTGATGCATCGATCGAAGAGAGATCAAGTGGTTCCCGAGAAAGTCCCACAAGAGTCTGTGCAGTTGCTGCTGCCGGACTCTCTAATCTGGGCACAAAGGAAGAACAAGGAAATGGGCGTGGCACCATCTCTATGGATGCTCTTATTTTTAAAAAAAAATGACAAAAAAAATGACTCTCTGAATTACAGCATGCACAGGCATTTAAGAAGGCAGGGATGAAAGAAAAACAGCACAAACAGAGCATGTTTTGACTCCCATGGCTGCACTTTATGATGTGTTTTAGCTCCTGAGAGGAAATTTGAACATGTTTTGGCACCAAAAAGGGCACTTTAGCATGCATTTTGCCCCCCAGGAAGGACGTTTATTACATTCTACCCAGCAAAAGGGGCAGATTAGTGTGGTTAATTAACTGAAAGAGCAGTTTAGCATGTGTTTTGGCTCCCAGGAAGGTAGTTAAGCTTGTATTTTAGCCCCTTGGAGAGCACTTAGCATACTTTGTTCCCAAGAATGCTCTTGAGCACATATTTTGGCTTCCACAAAGAGGCAGGGGAGTATAGTTCACCAATCAAGAGAGCACCTCAACATGTGTTTTGGCTCCAATGAGGGGAAATTTGAAAGTTTTGGTTCCCAAGAGAGAAGAGAATACTTTTGCACTCCAGGAAACATTTGTTAAGCACGTTTTGACTCCATAAATGCAGTTTAGCATAAAATATGGCTCCCATTTTGGCACTTAAGCAAGCATGTGGTTCCCAGGAGGGCACTTTAGGGTGTAATTAGGCTCTCGAGAAGGTAGATTAACATGTTTTGGCACCCAAAAATGCACTTCAGCATGTGGTTTGAATATTCTGGCTCCCAAGAGGACCATTTGGCATATAATTTTGCTCCCATGAAGGCATCCAATGTGGCATTTGGTTCCCAGGAGGGCACTTGAGGGTGTGTTTTGGCTCCCATGATGAGGTTTAGCATGTTTTGGCGCCCAAAAATGTTTGACCCATGACACTTAAACATATTTTCACTCAAAAAAGGTCACTTCAGAGCATTTTTCTGGCTCCAGTGACAGGACCCCTTGTATATTTTGGCTCCCAAGAGCGCATTTGAGACCAATTTTGCTACCAGGAGTGTACTTTTGCAAATGTTTTTGCGACTTAAAAGGCTCTTTGTGGCATGCTTTGGTTCCCAAGGAGTAACTTTAGCATATTTTTGCTCCAGAGTGCACCTCAGCAAATATTTGGTCCCCAGGAGGCCAGTATAGAATATTTGTAGCACTAAAAAGTGCACTCCAGCAATCATTTTGGCTCCCATGAAGAGGAATTTGTACATTTTGGCTCCCAAGAGGACCTTTTTGAATATGTTTTGGCTCCCATAAGGCATCCAATGCAGCATTTGGTTACCAGGAGGGCATTTGAGTGTGTGTTTTGGCTCCCATGATGGCGCTTTAGCATCTTTTGGGACCCAAATATGAACTTTATTATGTGTTTTGATTCTTCAGAGGACACCTTAACACATTTTTGCTCCATCAAGGTCACTTCTGGACATTTTCTGGCTCCCATGATAGGGACTTTTGCATCTTTTGGCACCCAAAAATGAACTTTATCTGGGCATGTTTTGGTTCCCAAGGGGTAACCTTAGCATTTTTTTCTCCAGAGAGTGCACCTCAGGGAATATTTGCCTCCTATGAGGCCATTGTATCACATTTGTAGCTCTAATAAGTGCACTTCAGCAATCATTTTGACTCCCATGAAGAGGAATTTGTATATTTTGGCTCCCTGGAGGACCCTTTGGCATATGATTTGGCTCCCATGAAGGCGCCTAAACTAACAGTTGGTTTCCAGGAGGGCATTTGAGTGTGTGTTTTGGCTCCCATGATGGCGCTTTAGCATGTTTTGGCACCCAAATATGAACTTTATTATGTGTTTTGATTCTTCAGAGGACACTGTAACACATTTTGGCTCCATCAAGGTCACTTCTGGACATTTTCTGGCTCCCATGATAGGGACTTTTGCATCTTTTGGCACCCAAAAATGAATTTTATTGGGGCATGTTTTGGTTCCCAAGGGGTAACCTTAGCATTTTTTTGCTCCGGAGTGCACCTCAGGGAATATTTGCCTCTCAGGAGGGGACTTAAGGGTGTATTAAGAGGAAACTTTAACACATTTAGGCCCCAAAAAGGTCACTTCTGAACATTTTCTGGCTTCTATGATAGTGACTTTTGCATATTTTGGCTCCCAAGTGTTGCAAAATTACCCCGGAGGATGAACCCTGCTGAGTTTTGGTGGTCCCATTTCTTCTTCTGACATGAACACATTCATGTTTATCAATCAGGAAGCTGAATTTTCCCAAAGAAAATATAGGCGGCAAAAAAAAGAATAGACACCATAAGTGTTGCAAGTAATCTCTGTTTCATGTTATGTAAATATCTGGTCTCTGAATGTGTCTCAAAGTGAAATCAGAGATTAGACTCTGGATTAGTGACTCATTTCTTTGTTCGTCTCTCTCTCCTTCCTCTCCAGAACGCTGTCGTTTGTTCCAGTTGATGTTTCTGGCATTTGAAGGCTCCATCTGTCCTCCAATAAAAACTTCAAGCGCACACAATGAAGTCATTCACTGGCTTTAAAGAGACTCACCACACGTCCGCAGAAGTTAACAGAAGCCTGCCGAGGCTCTGAGTCTGTTCTGCTGTCGAGCTTTCTTACACATCCCATCACACGCTCACACTGTGTTTGTTTACGGCTCACTCCACAAAGCCCGGCCTTTGTGTCTCATTCCTCTGTGAGCGGCTGTGACAGCGAGTTCGGGCGGATGCGCACAGGTTGTTTGGAAACACATCACACCTTGCGTCACTTTCAGATTCTCAGTCTGCGAAGTGAGCAAACACAAACAAGTCCAGGCTGAAAAGAAGTGATGCTCTGCACGGAGGTGAATCCACACTCTCCTGTGCAGAGACGTTCGTTTGATTCTCTTTGAAATCCATCCTGGGTTTGTAGAGAGAGAGAGAGAGATGCATCAATCCACAGAAAGTCTGAGGATGCTTCATGCATCATGGAAACCTGACAGTCAGTCTAAAGGTCAGACACAAGCCGCTCAGATTAAAGTCAGTCTGTAGGACAAACCATCAGTCACGATGCTCCACGTCTCACTGCGGGCTTTGGCTTTTCTGCCAAATTGCAGGTAGATCTGACAGCCGGCTGTGGCCTCACGTACCCAGAAAGGCACATCAAGCAGACAAGAGCGGGGCGCAGATCAGAGCTCGGGCTGTAAACTCTGGAAGAAGAAGAGACGCAAAGAGCAAGCGATGAAAGATGACTCAGATCAGAACATCGATCCGACGCGTTTAACTCGGCTGAACCAGAAAAGCTGAAATTTTGGAGGAAAGTTGAAGAAAAGGACACTGCAGCTCTGTAAAACATCCCAGTTTTAAGCTTCATAAACCCCCTTCAAGCTGATTGGACAGCTCTCTAGAGGCGGAGCTATGGTGCTTGGTGTTTGAGGCCCACAGATCAGTTAGTTTTGGTTTAACTCGATAAAGCAGATAAGAAAGTAATCAACAGGATACAGACGTTTGACTTCTCTGGGCACTGAACCGAATTTCAGCAAAAGCAATCATGTCACGGCAGCTACGGCAGCTCATTTGGGACATATTATTACACCAAAAGCAAAAGCACCACAAATGCAGTCACGTATGCGACACCTGTGACACATCAACCCAGAAAAGTGACGTCTGGAAGAACTTTGACAAAAACAATGAAACTAATTGACTAATTAAAACTAATTAACTGAACAATTCAAATAAATAATCAAAATGCATTTTTTTCCCCCTATGTCAGAACAGGGGTCGTTAGGGACATTATTAAGAAATGTTCTGTTTGTTTGCATCGGGGCGGAACTCTGTCGTTCGTGATTCATTGAGCATAATAGAATAGTGAACTCACCATGTAGAGACAGAAATTACATCCTGTCATGCAAATAAGATAAATAACACAAGGCTTTTTGGTCTGTTAATTTAAAAAAAAAAAATTTATCAACCCCATCTATGAGAGATGTCAATGTGAATGTTAATGTTAGCTTTATTTATACGGCACATTCAAAACAGAAAGCGGCCAAACAAAGTGCTTTCCACTGCAAAGTGACAACAAAACATTAAAAGCACACACATTCTTGTATCAGGAGTCATAAGGGACATTATTCAGAAATGCCTGTTTGTATGCATCGGGGCAGAACTCTGCCATGAGTGATTCAGAGAGCATAAGCGAATAGTAAACGCGTGACCATGTAAATAAGATAAATAGCACAAGGCTTTTTGGTGCTTTCCAATGCAAAGTAACAATAAAACAATAAAAGCCAATATAAAGTAAAAGGTATAGAGGCAATAAAAGCATAAAGAATGTCATAAAACAATATAAGGTAAATTAAAAACTGGGTAAAGTGATTATATTTTGCCAAAGGCCAAAGTGCGTTTTAGTAATTTAGTCAGTTATTTTATTGTTACTTTTCCCCACTGTGATATGAGCTGCACTGTAATATCACCATGCTATAAACATCAGCTTGCCCTGTTTTATTTCGTATTTATTAATGTTTTATAAGAATTTAAAAATATATATATATGTTCTTCATGATAAAACAAGATTTAGTCATCAAATAGATTTTTTTGAAAAATTATGTCTTGGGAAAAGGGAATAGACTTATTTTCAGACATTATTTTTAGTAATATTTTGCCCTATTTTACGTAACATTCTATTTCTTGTAACATCAATTTTTTTTCTTGTTTTATTAAAACTATTCATGCAACGTACAACTTTTTTCTTGTAAAATTTTGCCTTTCATTCTTGTAACATCGTGACTTTTTCATAATACAACTTTTTTTGCTGACATTATTCCGATGAGCTTGTTCGTCGTTTCACTCTACAGTTTCTCACAAAAGGGGCGGAGCTAACTAACATCCAACATGGCTTCCCCACACTGATCTGTGCCTTTAAATTTTTTTTCCTCAGTCACAAACTTCAACTTTCATCCCCAGAACTCAGTTTTCTAACTTTTCCAACCCCCCCTACAGTGCTCATTTTCACGCCCTCCACATCACACGCTGAACTTCCTCCAGTGTTCAGGCTTCCTTTACCACCCCATCACCATTACCCGGCGGCTTGAATCACCTCTAATGGCGTTTCTTGTAGTAAAGCAGCAGCAGAGGTCGTCTTGAATCAGTGAAGTCTTTGAGGGCGAGAACAGCCTCCCAGAGAAAACCTCATTTAACCCCGTTTTTGTGTCTCCACTCTGTGTTTTTTAAGCGCTGAGCATCAGCACAAAATCTGATTAGAAAGTGACCAGAAACTGAAATCATCCCTGCGCTTTCACTTTAAGGATATTTACATACAGTTTGGCTCTGCCGGTTAATAACCCATGAAAGTGGCTGAGTCTCCTGTTTTCTTAGTTGAAACGCTAATTAGTTAATCAGCTGTGCAGAAATGTGGATGAATCTCAGACACAGATCCTGAATCTGTGATTCTAGCTCCAGGAATTAAACCTCCAATCAGCCAAAATATTTGTACATATTAGAGGTTCACCATAGCAAACCACCAAGGATCACACTGCCAATGGAGAAGAGTTAGTCAGTCAAAGATCTTCGAACCCTGACTCAAAAAAGTCCCCCTTGTAAATTCAAAAACTGCTAGAGCACTCTTTTGGGAGCCAAACCAGATGCTGTATTTGGAGTCAAAAAGTGCAAATGTGCCCTCTTGAAGCCAAAACAGATGCTTTCTTGGGAGGTAAAACACATGAAGATCTCTCTTTGAAATCAAACACTAAAAAGTGTCCTCTTGGGAGCCAAATTATGTGCCAAAGTTTCATCTTGAGATCCATGGTTCGCCATAGAAGGGTCTCTTAAGAGCCAAAACACACAAAAGATCTATCTTTGAACCCAAACACACTTTTTGGCCAAACGCAAAAAAAGTGTCCTCTTGGGAGCCAAAACAAATGAAAGTCTTCTCTTGGAAGCTGAAACACAGAAAAGTGTCCCAATGGGAGCCAAAACACAAGCTCAAGTTGCCTCTTGGGAGCCAAAACATGTGCTTTAGTGCCCTCTTTTGAGTCAAAAAGCGTAAAAAGTTCCCCCTTACTGACAAAAAAAGAAGCTCCCCTGAGAGGTAAACTCCACAAAAAGTGTCCTCTTGGGAGCCAAAATGTGCCACAGTTGCATCTGGTCAGCAAAACACATAAAGTGGTCTCTTTGGGAGCCAAAACATGTGCTTTAGTGCCCTTTTCGGAATCAAAAAGCGCAAAAAAAAGTGTTCATTTGGGAGCCAAAACAAATGAAAGTGCCATCTTGTGATCCAAAACATGTGTCACAGTTGCATGTTGTTAGCCAAAACACAAAAAGCTCAAAGAGTTCCTCTCTTTGAGCCAATGCGCAAAAAAAAGTGTTCATTTGGGAGCCAAAACACATGAAAGTGCCATCTTGTGATCCAAAACATGTGTCACAGTTGCATGTTGTCAGCCAAAACACAAAAAAGTGTCCCAATTGGAGCCAAAACATGTGTTTTAATACCCTCTTTTGAGTCAAAAAGCGCAAAAAAGTTCCCCCTTACTGACAAAAAACAACTTCCCTGAGAGGTAAACTCCACAAAAAGTGTCCTCTTGGGAGCCAAAATATGCCAGAGTTGCATCTGGTCAGCCAAAACACATAAAATGTCCTAATGGAAGCCAAAACATGTGAGTCAAAAGAGTCACTAAAGTTGCCTCCATAACACGATCTCCTTTGGGAGCAAAAGCACAAAAAGTTTTCTCTTTGGGAGCCAAAACAAATGAATATGCCTTTTTGAAACCAAAACTCAAAAAAGTGTTCATTTGGGAGCCAAAACACATGAAAGTGCCGTCTTGTAATCCAAAACATGTGCCACAGTTGCATGTTGTCAGCCAAAACACAAAAAGGTATTTCCCAATTGGAGCCAAAACATGTGCAAAGTGCCCTCTCTTGAGTCAAAAGACTCGCTAAAGTTGTCTCCATAACACAATCTGCTTTGGGAGCCAAAGCACAAAAAAGTGTTCTCTTGGGAGCCAAAACATGTGCAACAGTTGCATTTTGTCGGCCAAAACACAAAAAGTGGTCTGTTTGGGAGCCGAAACAAATGAAAGTCTTCTCTTGGAAGCTGAAACACAAAAAAGTGTCCCAATGGGAGCCAAAACACATGCTCAATTTGCCTCTTGGGAGCCAAAACATGTGCTTTAGTGCCCTCTCTGGAGTCAAAAGTGTCGCTAAAGTTGTCTCCATAACACAATCAACTTTGGGAGCCAAAGCACAAAAAAGTGTTCTCTTGGGAGCTAAAACGAATGAATATGCCCTTTTGAAACCAAAACTCGAAAATGTGTTCCAGTGGGAGCCAAAACACATGCTTTGGTGCCCTCTTTTGAATTAAGAAAGCTCAAAAAGTTCTCCCTTGTCGGCAAAACACAAGCTCTCTTGGGAGCCAAAGCGCAAAAAAAGTGTTCATTTGGGAGCTAAAACAAATGAAAGTGCCATCTTGTGATCCAAAACATGTGTCACAGTTGCATGTTGTCAGCCAAAACACATGCTTTGGTGTCTCAACTGGAGCCAAAACATGTGTTTTAATACCCTCTTTTGAGTCAAAAAGTACAAAAGTTCCCCTTTTTTAGCCAAGCTCTCTTGGGAGCCAAAACACAAAACTTTGCGAAACTTGTTACCTGGTTTTTAAAATTGTCTTTTTGCATTCCTAGTTATAAAATTGATTGGTTTTGTTTAAAAAGATAACACATGTAAAAAATCAAACTGTTTGCAATTTTGCTTTCGGGGGAAACCCCAATTACGACAGAAAAATATCAGCACACATCTTGAATTTCCATTCTGATTTGATTGTTTGCACAAAGCATCATTTTAAGGCGAAGGCAAAATGTTGATTTAAATACCGTCCATTGTGATTTGACCAAATAATATTGAGATATAGATAAACTGCCATTTCCTGTTGCCCTGCTGTCACAAACTCACTGCAAACCCGTCTGATTCCACTGATATGACGAAGACTCGGCCGCCGTTATGACCCAATCTTGTCCTGTAATAGTTTTGCTTTCTTATCACTAACGCGCCAAACGTAATCGTTTCTTCCTCTCAGTCTCACTCCACACTCACACAGAGCTGAAATCATCACAGCGGGCGCAGCAGAAACACCAATTTCTACACCAACGGCGGCAGAAAATAGACCAGAATGCAATTCAGGGAGGGAGAGCCGGGGACACAGCTGCAATCAGCGCGATGGCGAAATGATCCTGAGCGGGAGGCGGTGGACTTTATTACTCTGCCACACTAATTGGAAATAATAATGAACTTTCAGAGTTGATAAAAAGAAACGCCTCACCTGCAGCAACCTGATCCCCATACACCATCACTCTCTCTCTCTCCTGTAGTGAAAGCATGTTGGGTCAGATTTAAGAGTTTTCCTTCTTCTCTTTGTTATTCTCTGGAGATCTCAGACCTCCAGGCCTCACATTATTCCACAAAGATCTTCCTGCTGAGCTTCAGTGTCCGTCCGTGTGTGTGTGTGTGTTTGTTTCCTCCTCTCTTACTTCCCAGAGGCTGTTCTTTCTCCATCCATCTCTTTATTCTTCGCTTTTTGTTCCTACACCCACACTCCGGTATTAAAAGACAAACACTCGCCCACACAAACAAACACAAGCTTTCGGGAAGAAGCTTAAAATAAACGGAGTGGATTCGGTTTGCGGTTCGTCGTCTGGGTCGGGTTCGCTCACCTTCAGCTGATCTGGATCAGTGAGGAAACATCTAAACCACAAAATTAGACTGAACTCACTATGAGAAATAACAAAGATACATCAGTACTTTATCATAAGTTCAACTTAGGGAGAAACTTTTTCATTTCATCATATTTTTAAAAGGGCTGACCAAAAATTGATATCACTGTGTTTCTCAAAATTGTTTTTTTTTCATGCATGACTGGGTGTTAAACTCATTTCCTAATCATTTAGAAAATGATAACTGCAGTAATTTGACTTATTAAGACATATTTCAGTGTCATGAAGAGTGAATATTGTAGAATAATATCAGTGTCCACTGTCCAGACTTTATTATTCGATTATTATCACGGGAGATGGCATTTGCTATTCTAATGAAGTTAAGGAATCAGCATGCTTTTATTGTGAAATTTTTGCAACTTGAAAATATGACTCGTCAAGTTGCACAACCACTTTACGGCATAAACACTGTGTTTTATTGGTCAGAAAGTAAAAAAGGTGCGGCAAAGTATACTGTAGATGCAATACTAATGTTTTAGCCTGCATGAAACAAATTATCCATTTGTAATAATTAGTGTTATTTCATATAATTTTGATAAAGTAGTAATTGTGCAAAACAACAGGGTTCTACTTCTTAAAAAAAAGTTGAGAATATGCCTTCAAAAATTTGTAAGAAGAAAAAACTGGCCATGGAAATGTGAACTATGATTGTCCTTAGTGAGAAGAATCGAGCAGGACAGGAAGTGGTAACCGGAAACCATCGAAAAGGAGGCTGTGACTTTCAAAATAAAACAAACTGTGTCAAAATTGGATCGAATTTAACTTGACTACGACGATAAACAGAGATATGAGCGTGAGTAAGAAGGTTTAAGGTTTTACCAGGGACATTTAGAGAGAAGAGAAGAGTCATTTTATCTCTTAAAAAATTACCAGTATTTAGTACGAGCCTGCATATCTAGTTTTTATTTTTAAGTTACTTGGTGTCGTAAGAAAAGACGGGAAGACAAGATGATCGAACTATGATACATTCATGTAAATAAAGGAAAACAGAAATTTTGGCTCCCAAGAGAACTATTTAGGGCTTCAGATGATTAAATTTGACATGTTAAATGGTACTCTGGTTGATATTGATGCTAAACGGCTCTGTGCAGAGTGAATGAGGGAATCGTTTCTCTTTCTAAGACTCGTTTTTCCATCTCTTTGTCTGAGTTGAGAGCAAATTAAACCCAAAATCACAAATGAGCCACTGTTCCTTGTTCCTTGTTGTGAAAATGAGCCTTCAGTGTGAATCGTGGCGCGTTTCCTGCATCTCTGCGTGTCCCAGGTCCGTGCGCGTCTGGCTAATTGTCTCGGCCTCCGCGCGTCGCCATTAGCATCCCCCAGCTGGACGGAGACGAAAGGGCAAATCTCACCGTGTCCACGAAAATGGAGAGACTGAGAAAGACGAGAGAAGAGAGGAGCCAAAACAGAGCAGCTTCTTGGATACGGTCGTTCCCGCCCCCAGTGATGGTTCGTGTGTGTGTTTGTTTCTGCGCGTGAGACGAGCAGCATGAATATGGATGCGGTGACTCGGCCTGCAGAGCCGGCGGATACACCATCAGAGGCACCGCTGAGTGAGAGAGCGTTTAAAAAGGACGAGTTAGAGTAGAAATGTCTCATTCTCAGTTTATGGTTCTGGATCCCTAAAGTCTCATATTCTGATTCTTCAGTCGCTTTATCTCTCTCTCTGAAAACACTTCATCTCTCTCTAAGCGGCTCGCTCGCTGCTCCCCTGGAGGATAAAAACTAATTCTGGACTTTGCACAGGCTCTCCTGTTCCTCTGCAGTAAATTGGACATTAATCAAGTCATCTGTTATTGTCGCTCCTCTTCCTCAACCCCGGGAGCTTCCTCTCATTTCTGGCCTCTGTTGTGACTCCTCCTGAAGCTTATTTCAGCCCAACAGATTCCCCTCCTGTGGTTTTTAGCTCGTGCAGACTCCACACAGGACGCTCTCCTTCCTCTCAGCGCTCAAACTTTCTTCTCTGGCACCGACCCCTTCGTCTTTAATGTATTCACCGCTTTTCAGGCTCAGTCATATGCAGAGAGGGATGAGACTGTGTAATTTAAAAGTCGTTCACCCGTTCCCGTCTGCTCCGTCGCCTCCTTCAATCCCCTCAGAAGCTGCGGTTTGGCTCCCCCTGACACCAGAGAGTGGGAGGCTTTGTATCCTCACAGCTGACCTACAATCAGAGCTGGATGAGGTCTACGATGGCGTGCACGGATTCTAAGAAGGGCGGGGGCAAAGAGAGAAAAAAGAGGCAGAAACAGCGAAGATGTTGGCTCCCAAACGAACAGTTTATCATGTTTTCACTAGCCAAAGGGGCAGTTGGATGTGCCAAATACTAAAAAAAGTGGCCTTGGGGAGCCAAAACATGATAGTGCACCTACAAACCAATGCTTATCCTCTGGGGAGACAAAACACATGGTCGTCTGCTCTCTTGGGATCCAAACTTAAGCTAACATGATCTCTTAAAGCTTAAGTGTTTGCTTAGATACCCTCTTGGGAGCCAAAACACACAAAAGTGCCCTTTAAGGAGCGGAAACACATACTAGTGAGCTTTCATGGGAGCCAAACTCACCCCAAAATACTCTCTTGGGAACCAAATAGCACTAAGAATTGTCTTCTTTGGAGTCAGATTGCTGCCTTTTTGGGAGCCAAAACACATAAAAGAGTCCTACAGAGAGCCGAAATAAGAACTAAAGTGGCCAGTTGGAAGCCAAAACGTGTGCTTAATGGTTGTTTTGGGATAGGGTCCCCTCTTTGTAATCGAAAAGCTCTTAAGTGCCTTCTTGGGAGACAAAACACATGATTAAGTGCAATCTTGGTATCCAACGTGTCTCAAAGGGAAGCCGAAAAACATGTCTCCTTGGGAGCCACATTGCATGATTCAGCACCATTTATGGAGCCAAACTCATGTTAGAGTGCCTACATGGAAGCAGAAAGAACTCAAATATGCCCACTTTGAAGCTAAATCAAGCTAAATGACAAAGATTACTGGGTAGAATACCAAAAAGTGGCCACGAGAGCAAAACATGGAAGTGTGCCAAAGGTAGGAAAAACTCTGAATTATCCTCTGGGGAGAGAAAACACATGGTTGTTTGCTCTCTTGGGTTCCAAACTCAAGCAAACATGATCCTTTAGAGCCAAATTGTGTGTTAAGTTGCCCTTCTGGGGGCCAAAACACATACTAGTGTTCCCTGTTTGGAGCGAAAACGCATTTTAAAGGGCCCACATGGGAGCCAAAACACATACTTCTGTGCCCACTTGGGAGCCAAAACACATACTAAAGTTCATACTTAGGAGCCAAAACACATGCTTAAGTGTCACTTGGGAGCCAAAACACATATTAAAGTACATACTTAGGAGCCAAAACACATACTTAAGTGTCACTTGGGGAGCCAAAACACATACTTAAGTGCCTACTTCAGGGCGAAAACAAATAATAAAGGGCTTATTTTGAGTCCAAAACACATTATTGAGTGTCTGCTTGGGAGCCAAAACACATACTTAAGTGCCTACTTAGGCGCCAAAACACACACTAGTGTGCCTTTGGGGAGCCAAAACACATACGTAAGTGCTTTCTTGGGAGTTGAAAATGCATTTTAGTGCTTACTTGCGAGCCAAAACACATGCCAAAGTATCACTTGGAGCCAAAACACATACTAGTGTGCCTTCTTAGGAGCCAAAACACATATAAAAGTACCCTCTTGGTGGCCAAAATGCATTTTTAGTGTCTACTTGGGAGCCAAAACACATACTCAAGTGCCTCCGTGGGAGCCAAAACACATAC
Organism: Thalassoma bifasciatum; assembly: GCA_008086565.1. Lineage (NCBI taxonomy): Eukaryota > Metazoa > Chordata > Actinopteri > Labriformes > Labridae > Thalassoma > Thalassoma bifasciatum. The sequence continues at coordinate 49,306 of RPOG01001880.1, forward strand.
TAGTGCTTTCTTGGGAGCCAAAACTCATACTACAGTGTCTACTTAGGGAGCCAAAACACATACTAGTGTGCCTTCTTGGGAGACAAAACACATAAAAGTACCCTCTTGGGGGCCAAAATGCATTTTTAGTGTCTACTTGGGAGCCAAAACACATGCTAAAGTGCCTACTTGAGAACCAAACTCAAGGTAAAAGTGGCCTCTTGGAACTGAAATGCATTCATGGCTCAGGTGCCAAAACACACAGGAAAACCCTTTGGAGAGCCAAAGGTTCATTGAGTAGTGGCTCCCATCGTGAGTCTGAAACAGACTCCAAACCTGCCCCAGAATCAGAATACAAATATAACATCTTGGAGCGAGCGCTCCACTTGGATCCACTCGCAGCCAAAATGCCCCAAAGCGTCTCTCTGATTGGCCGAGCTGGACTGGTTAGGACTTTGTAATGAGTGTCTCTGAAAAGATAAAGAGAACGTGTGGATCTGATGGATTACTCAGCACAAAAACAGAGTAATGCTCAAAGTCTTTCTCTGTGTAAGTGAACGGGTAGTTCAGCGCGGTCGTTTCTGTCGCTGCTAATTTAAAACAGATTAATCTCTTGATCAGCAGAGTTTCATCCCTCAGACTTGAGCTGCCAAACATGAGTGAGCTGAGCTGCTGTGAGGAGCTGGAAGGACTTTATCCAGAGAAACCCCTGACTCTGCACGCCGTCTGAAGTCTGAGTTATAGCGGCTGTTTATCTGAGCGAATGTGTGGATATCTACGGCGAGAGAGTAGCAGACTTTGTGGCCAAATAAAAAAAAAAAAAAAAAAGGGAAAATCCCTCCAAAGCAAACTCTCTCTTTCTACTGCAGCTCTGAACTCCTGAAAGCTGTGACTCAGAAGTGAGAGCTAAAGAGTGTGAAGCTGCCAGCTCGGTGCCAGCTCCTTGTGATTGTGCAGAGCAAAGAGAGCGCGAGCGTTTCCCGGCCCTCCACTGATCAATAGCTCATATGCGCTTTGGCAGAGTCGGCTTTGATGCGTATCTGCTCGGCCAAATGGGCATTATCTGCAGCAGCACACTCTAATCAGACTCTGTTATTGGGATCTGTGGCTCAGAGAGAGGCGAGAATGAACGCACGCACACACACACACACACACACACACACACACACACACACACAGACAGTGTAACCAATCAATGGCTTTAATTGATGGAGTGAATAACAGAGAGAGAATGGGCTCAGACGTCTCCAGATGCAGCAGCAGAGTCTCTCAGCTGCTGGATCCAGTTGGTAAAGATTCACCCAGTTTCATGAAAAAAAAACGGATGTGGGCACTAAGGCTGAACATTTTAGAAAAAAGATCTAATCACGACTTTCCTGGCGGATATTGCAGTTTAAATTTGGTTCACAGTTTCTTCAAATCCAGCTACAGTGAAGTATTCACAGTGTATAGCAACATTTACAAACTTGACAGAGAATTACATCACACCATCAAACATCATCAAGAAAAAATGGAAAACTAACATGAATCAAGTCAGTAAATTTATCAAAATTTGAAGTTATTCTTGTTAAGTGCACAAATTTATTTCCCTAAATTCACCATTTTAATCTCGTAAGTTTACGACTTTATCCTCTTCGGTTTCATATCATAAGTTTACAACTTTATTCTAATAATTTTATGACTTCATTCTCATAAGTTTCTACCTTTATTCTCTTAAGTTTAATCTCGTAAGTTTACGACTCAATTCTTGTACATTTACGACTTTGTTCTTGTGAGTTTTACGACTATATTCTCGAACTTTACAACTTTATTTTCATAAGTTTGCAACTTTTTTTTCATTAATTTACCACTTTATTGAATTTTATCAAATAAGAAACTAAGTTCTACTCAATTTAATTGAGTAAAAAATACTTCAATAAAATAATGGGCAAAAGTGAAACAGACCAAAACATATATTTTTAAAACATATAGATGCAAATTAAATAAAATCACATATTGATAATAAGGATTTCATTACATTAAATTTATATAAATGAATTAAATTAACTTTACATTCAATAAAATTGGTAAAAATAAATCATGAATTAAACAAAACAAAAAATATCAAATTTACTAGTTTAGATCAATTAGACAAAAAAAAAACAAATTAGATCTTTTAATCATAATTGAAAAGTAGTTCAACTATCATATTTACTTTAAATACAGAAAAAAATTAATATAAAGATTTAAACTCAAAATAATAACATGAAATTGAATTGAAAAATTAAAACCAGTTTAGTGTAATGTAAATTAAAAATGAATGAAGTAATAAATTAATTCTTATTCAATAAAATTAGAAGAACCTGTGAATTAAATGCAATGTTTATATAATAAATGACTCAAAATTAAAAGCTTGATTACAAATAATTAGTATTTTGAAACCAGTGAGGAAGTGTTAAAACTGCAGTTCCTCGAGTGTCCACTAGAGGCTGTTTGCAGAAACAGCAGAAACCACATACACACCCATTCAAAAACTACACATTTGCAGCAGAAATAAACATGTGTACAGCCTGGTTCAAAACAAATTTTCAATCTGAAAAGATCATATCTCCCCCTCTGCCTCCGTCCCAAAGTTTCTGAAGGGTTTTGATTTGACGTCAGAAGTGAAACTCGAAGCTAAGTCCTGGTTCCATCTGAGGACACAAAATCAATTTCCACACCTTCACCCCCCTGAGTCTGAGTGTCACTTAGCGCCGCAGGTTCCTGTAAAACCAGGCAGGAGAGCAGAGATTTCAGAATCTCAGCTGTCATCTGCTCGACTTATTGATCCGTTCAAATCTCCACGGAGAGGCAGTCGCCGCCGCCGCACCGCTGATCATCATCTGAGGAGTTTTTAAGGAGAAATACTCTGCGACCGTTTGACCACATGAAGACTTTTTCCTTTTATCAAACTTTGGCATCAGGCTGAAACAGAAAGACTCTCACAGACTGAAACAACGTTGATTAGTTTGAGTTTTCTGTCCAAACTCAAACAGTTTTTCTCTTCACAGACACAAAAACCTTTAACGACTGAGAGAAAGACACAAATGGTCAAAGATCAAGATCAGAAGCCCCGCCCCTTCTGGAATCTGATTGGTCAAAGATGGAGAAATGACTCCTGGATACACAATCGCTCGTTTGGTTTGAACAGAAATTATAACTACTCGCACCATAAGAAAAATAATTAAAACAATTAAAAAAAGGTTTCAGCCTTTAGCTCATTTTTTAGCATTTAGCTCATGTTTAGCTTTAAACACAGCCTTAAGCTTGTGTTATACCTTTTAGCTTGTGTTTAGGCGTTAAGCTCATGTCTTAACTGATGGGGTATATTCAAGCCATTAGCTTGTGTTATAGCCTTTAGCTTCAGTCATGGTTTTTAGCTTCTGTTTCACCCTTTATCTCATTTTTTAGCCTTTAGCTTGTGTTTCAGTCTTTAGCTTCTGTTTTAGCCTTTAGATTCTGTTTTAGCCTCTAGCTTCTTTTCAGCTTTTAGCTCCTTTTTTAGCTTTTAGCTCATGTTTAGCTTTAAACACCTGTTTTAGCCTTTTGCTTCTGTTTCAGCCTTTAACTCCTGTTTAAGCTTTTAGCTTCCATTTAAGCCTTATGTTTCTGTTTTAGCCCTGAACTCATGTTTTAACTGTTAGGGTGTGTTTTAGCGATTAGCTTGTGTTATAGCCTTCAGCTTCTGTCATGGTTTTTAGCCCCTGTTTTACCCTTTATCTCATTTTTTAGCCTTTAGCTTCTGTTTTAGCCTTTAGCTTCTGTTTCAGCCTTTAGCTTCTGTCATGGTTTTTAGTTACTGTTTTTCTGTTTATTTAATGTTTTAGCCTTTAGCTTGTATTATGGCCTCTAGCTCCTGTTTAGCTCTTAGCATCTGATTCAGCCTTTAGATCATGTTTTGGTCTTTAGCTCCTGTCATAGCCTTTAAGTCTGTTTAACTCTTTAGCACCTGTTTTAGCCTCTAGACTGTTTTCTTGCCTGGTCACAGAGATTGTGATTTGCCTTGAATCAATCCAGTTCTGTTCTGATCAGAAAGGTAGTAACCTGCATTTTTTAAATAACCTTTTTTAGCACCAATATTCTCATTTTAAATTGTTGATTATAAATAGGCATATATCCAGATATCAGACTTTTTCAAGATCAGTCCCTTTAAAATGGAGCAGAATACCCCTTTATAATATTTATATTTCCATGGAAGTCAAAGCTGTGGAGTTTTTACATTAATATTCATCACAGGTGCAGAACCATTGGTTTCTAATTTTAAATTGGTCAACATATTTTTCTGTTTTCCTTCCCCTCTACTTTCAATTAGGTTGATCTGAAAAGACGTGACCTCATCGTCACTGCGGCACTTTTTTTTTTCCCTTAATGAACCTCCCCTGATGTAAGATTTTGACCAATCAGAGCTGAGTATTAACACAGACCTCCAAATAAAAAAAACATTTCAGAAAAGCAAAGAATCAAACCTGCTGTTGGTTCAGGTTAGAGCTGAATGATGGTGCTTTACTGACCTCTAGTGGCCTCTTTGTGTCACTACACGCTCTGGTTCTCTCCTCAAATTCAAACCTCACAAAGAAAGAAGCGAATTTATCAAACACGTAAAAAACACTTTATTTTAAGAGTACGCATGACAGCCATTTAAAAATAGCACAACCTCGTCTTTTATACACGAACATGGCGTAAAGATATCAACATGATAAACACTGTACAACAGAGAACAAACACACACACCTGACCTTAAAAACACTGAATCATTCATAAAACGACTTCAACTTCAGGTACTAACGGCATAAAAATACAGGTGAAGCTGAAACGAGTCATAATTATAAAACAAAACTTTTTAACAACAAATGCCCTCATTCAAACTCTTTTCCATGACAACAGGAAGCTCAGGTTTATTTCAGAAGTGACATAAAAGAAACACTAAACTGTTTATAAATATTAAAACTTATTAACACTTTATGTACAAAGTTTAAGGAGAAAATTTATTATTTTGACTTTTTTTGTTTCACTGAGTTAACGCTTTCTCCAGGACGTCGATGCTGACCAACGGGAGAGAAGCGACTTCGAAGAAAACCCTGAAAGAAAACGTGAGATCGTCATTTTAAAGCTCAGCCGACGCGTTCGGATTCGTGAAAAGCGTCATTTTTTTTTCTTACTTGTGAGCGTATTTGTTCCTGATCGCTCTCAGTTTGCTGTCAGGCGGCGCCGAGAGCATCACGTGGAGTTTCCTGACGACGGGAGCCAAATCTGACGTCTGGTACCCGGAGTGGAACTGCAGGATGGGGCTCTGCGGAAAGAGATAGAAAAAAAAAAAACGTCATCAGAGTTTCCAACGCTAACGCCACCGCCGTGGAATGATGTCACATCTCTTAAGTGTGATCCGAACGCGGCGCTCGCCTTTCATTACTCGCTCTGAGCAGCTTTCAATTTGTTCCACAAACATCATCGTTTCTGAAAACCAGAGGCAGCTGAGGGAATAAATCAAATTACCCAGCATGCCTTGTAGCAGTGCTGCAATGATAAGTCCAACTTGGAGGGAAAACTATTTACATTTAAATTGAAAGAAAGATTGTTGAGCTGCGGAGGTTAGATCAGACTGACAAACTGACACTTTCTATTTCAGCAATTCTACGTCACTTCTGTCTTTTTAAATCATCACATCACATTTTTCAGCAAAGGCGACTATTTTTTACACAAAACAGGACATAAACACTTGTAAACGTATCACACTCTTTGTTTACTGAGGTCAAGAGAGCAGTTTGTGTCTGACAATCAAGCTGGTGAGAGCGCCCTCTGCTGGAGGAAACCGTGCCCATCAGCACTTATTATGTTACATTCAAATTCAGCTTTATTGCCAAGTATCCTCAAGAAGAATACAAAGAATTTGGCTTTGCTTTTACAGGGAACCTGCAGGTTTCAGCAAGTCAAATTTAAGACATTTTAGGACCTTTTTAACGCCACTTTGAATAAAATTTAAGACCAAAACACATAAATATAGTCGATAGTTTGTTGGATCCTGCTGCATTACAGCCAAATCATAGCGTGTGTCACTTAATGAGACTCATTCAAGTTTACTTTTTGACTGTTCATTGAACATAAAGTTGCTCATCGGTTAATATCTGTACGTAAAAGTGCAAACAGTGACAGTCATAGACTGCCTAGCAAGGAGGTAGATAAATTATTTCAGCAGCTTGTAAGACAGTTTTCACTCTAAATCTCCTTCTTGAAAAGTCCCGCAAAAAAAAAAAAAGAGTCAAAACATTAACAAGTCCTGCCCTGACGAATTTAAGACCTTTGGGTAATTTATTCAAGACTAGAACAAAACATTTCAATAGATTTAAGACTTTTTAAGGCCTTAGTTTTAAATACATGAATTTAAAGGGAACCCTGACTGTAAGGACTAACAGGCATGAATCTGCTTAAATGTTTGACTCAAACTAGAATTTGTTGTTAAAAGACATGACAAATTGGTTTTTCTTTTAAAAAAATACAGTTTAAAACACAGTTTCTATCCTTCGGGCGCAGCCATTGTTTTACTGCAGCAATGCATTCTGGGTTGATGACGTAGATTGGTTGCTTGGTGCCGAGCATCTGGATTTGGCCGTTTACTCCCTACTAGTCGCCGTAAGTCACGAGGTTTGAGGAGGGAAAAAAACATAATAATGACACATGTGGCTGCTTTTGGGTGAACTTTTCAGTCCAAAGGAAACAAGGAGACTGATGTTAGTCTGCACAGCTTCCCAAAAGACAAGAAAAGAAGGAAGCTGTGGGAAATGGCTTGTGGGCGTAAACAACTTCCCATGGACCCGCGGCTATGTTCTGGCCACTTCTCCCCAGAAGCATTTGCTGCATTTAGCCGGCCCATGCTGATGAAAGAGCTGACAGGTGTGGGTCATTATAAACGGAGACTAAAGCCAAATGCTGTGCCGACTATTTTCCAACACAAACCCACAAAACTTCCTCTGGAAACCACTGAAGTCCGCTCCAGGACTTATATGATCCTGTATGAGATCGAGCCCGGTGCAACCATATGACATCACTACCCAGACGTTATTGCGGCGTAAACAACAATGGCGGCCTACAGGTGAAAATATTTTCTCAAATTTTATACAAACTAAGATATTGTGAGAGATTTTATTATCGTTCTTATGTTGCTGGTAAAAACACTGATCATTTAGGAAAATGCTGTTCTTTAAGACTTAAGCGACAGCCCTACTGTTTTATTGTGTGTGTGTGTGTGTGTGAGATATGAAGGTGATACGTACCCATCCTCCCAGCTCTTTGGTGACCAGCGCCATCAGCAGGCAGGCGGACGCCAGCAGCGATCCTCTCACCGACACCATCTCCATCTCCATCAGACTCATCTCACAGAAGTAACGAGCCAAAGTGAGTGTGTCCATGCCCGCGCTCACACACTGCACACAAACAAACACACACAGGGTCAGCGTTCAGGAAGCTGAGGAAGAGTTTTTAACGCGCCTCGTCGTCGGCGTCTGCTCTCACCCTGGCGTAGCGTCTGAGGAAGCGGTACGGGATGGGGATGTTGATGTCGAAGCGGAGCGTCTGCAGGATGTTGGCCTCGGTGGAAATAAGCTCCTCCCTCTTGTAGGCGTCGTCGCAGATGTAGAGGAAGTCGTCGATGCAGGGCGGAGAGCGCTCCTGGAGGGTCAGGAACAAAACATCAGGAGCAGAATTAAAGTTTATTTTGGTGCAGATTCAAGGAGAATGGTGAGCGTATAGATGACAATTTATATCAGCAGGTAGTGAAAAAGTCTCATCTCTACATCTACATCTTCATTTCATGATTTATTGAAGCCCAGCAGATAACATTTTGATGGATTTAAGACTTAATAAAGATGAGTGGACACCTTCTTTCATGTGGATCATGGGGTTCAACTTCTAAATGAATAAACTACAGAAACACTACTTCAAATACGAAGTTAAAAGTATTACAAATCAGAGGTTATATCAGTTAAAATCAATAAAATCTGATTCAATTAATGGATAAATAAACAGTAATGACATCATATGAAAAGGAGTTGATTCAATACAAAAATATAAGACCTTGATGTTTATGAGTTTAACTGCTTAGTTCCCACCATGTCATCAAAGTATAAACACGACGTTAGAAAGTTTAAATTCTTCACATTTCAGTCTCTAACTTTGCTGTACAGTTGCCGTGATCAACAAAACGTAATTAGTGAAAGAATCACTCTGATAGTGATCACAACAACGTGGACGTCCTACCTGTTTGGGGTCATTACGTCACATCCTGACGCCCGTACCCTGAATATTCACTCTCCTTTCCACCAGAGGAATCCAGAGTTCAAACATATCAAAAATGTTGTTTCATCAAATTATTCCAAGTGGTGAAATTTCTCCTGTAAAGTCCGTTGTTTGTCTGTCTGTCGTGTCCGTTCTCATCAATAACAGCAGCTTCACAGTCTTAGAGCATTTCCTCCTCAATGTCAATCTGACAAAACTTGGCACATCTTATTTTCTTAGACTTTTAGCTACAAGACAGATTTGATGCCAGGAGAGCCTGATTTTTACAACTGCTCTCCGCACGAAGAATCTTGCAGTTAATGATGCTCAGAGAGAAAGAGAAAAAAGATGTTTCAGCTGCATTTATCCTGATGTGGACTTTAGCCACATTTAACAAAATGACTTTTTCTGAAACTAGAGACTTTAATCTTTCAAATGAGGTGTCACTGATGAATTTTGACCTTATGGTTCTACAGTTATAAGCTCTGAAATCGGGAACTAAGCTGCCGCACTTTGACGTCGTCTCTAACCTCAAACTTGGAGGCGATGAGCAGAGCGGTGGAGCCCACGAGCTGCAGCATCTCACTGTGGACCTGAGTCTGAGACAGATAGTGGTCTGTCATCTTCACCGCCAGGTACAAGGTCTCGTGGTACAGCTCAAAGTTCTCCTGATAAAACAGACAAAAACACAGGAGGAGAAAAAAAAAATCCATTATTTAGTTTCTGGACTCCAGCTGAGCGACAGCAGCTTCCTCCTGATGTTTCTAATTATGAGCTTTAGACGATTAAATCAGCCCTGATTTCACTCTTCATTCACAAACTGGGTTAGTGAGAAAAACACAGTGGGAGTGGGAGGGCGGGGGGGTCATGTCTCACCTGCACTTCAACCAGCCAGTCGATGAGGATGGCTCTCATCTCTGGGTTGAGACTGGGCTGTTTCTCCATGTAGTTACACAGGACAAACTTCTCCTGCCAAAATAATGAGATTAAAAGTCAAAACTTGAAATAAATAGCTGGAATTATAAATTGAAAACGCACATTATGTGATAAAAGGATCAAAATTAGATTAAAAAAAGTAGCAGTTATGAGAAAAAAAGTCAAAATAATGTGATAAAAGTAGAAATTATGGAAAAGGATGTTGAGACTTTAAGATGAAAAGTTGACATTATGACATAAAAATGTAGAAAATGAGACTCAAAAGTGGAATTTATGGGATCGAATTCATAAGATAATATGGGAAAGTCAAAATTTTGAAATTATGAGAAAGTAAAAACATGTAAAAAAAACACATAGGATATAAGAAGTCAACATTTTGAGATGAAAAGTGGAAATTATGAGATAAAGTCAAAACTTGAAATAAAGAGCTGAAACTATAAAGTAAAAAAGCAGAAATTGCGCAACTTAAAAAAAAAATCAAATTTAGATGACATGAGTACAAATTATGAGAAAGAAAGTCAAAATAATGTGATAAAAGCAGAAATTATGGAATGAGAGGTTGAAATTTTGAAATTATGAGATTGAAAGTTAATATAATGAGATAAAGTCAAAATTATAAGATACAAAGTCAAAATAATGAGATTAAGATTTAAAACTTGAAATAAAAAGAGCGGAAATTATAATGTAAAAAGGCAGAAATTATGTCATGAAAGGTTGAAACTTTGAGAGGAAGTCGACATTGTGAGATATAAACATGGAAATTTTGAGAAGTTACCTCAAAATAGTATGAAAAGCCCCCTTTTTTTATTTCAATCTTTGTTACTTTGCTTGTAGTTTTGATAGTTTTGTGTATTTCTGCTTTTATTCCTGTAGTGAAGTGTCCTTGAGTGTTGAAAAAAGGGGCTTTTTACATAAAATATATCATTATTATTATCACAAAAAGTCAAAATAATGAGATAAAAACTTTGCAGTAAATGTCATGTAACTGTAGCTGAGATGCTGCATTTTATCACAACTAGATTTTGATTCCAGAAATTTAAAGGACAGAAAACAGTTGTTTAAATTTGTGTGGTGATTTTTATACAACAAAGAGATAGTTGGTTAAAAAAATATCATGGTTATTCAATGAGACATTTCAGGCGAACCCGAACAGGTGTAGAGGAGCAGGTGGAGTCTCACCTCTCTGTGTTTGAGGTAATCAAAGATGTCTTTGGCGTACTCGGGGCACATGTAGCAGTCGTCAGAGTTTCCTGAGTCAATGTCGAACTCCTCAGGGATCTGAAGGAGCAGAAACCGTCAGAATAGACATCGACTTTTCCCGTTCTTTTCTCTGACGGCGTTTCTTTCGTCTTACCTGTTGTTTCTGAAGGTGTGCTGGCACCTCCCGGACAGCGGGGGCAGCAGCCTCCAGCTCCTCGACTGGAGCTGCTGCTTTCACCCTCTGCGCCTCCTCGTTTTCGTCCTCCTCCACGTCCGTCCTCCCGCTCGGCGTTCCCTCCGAGCTCACGGACAAAGATCTGCAAAGAGAGGACGGTTAACGCTGAAGAAAAAGAGAGAGAGAGTTTTATTTTAAGGAGGAGGCTCACTCACTTCTTCAGGTTGGTGCGGTTTTCCATCGACACGGTGGAGTTCGTTTTCTTCGCCTGCTTCTTCGCTGCGTCCTTCTTCCTCCCAGGGATGCTGATCTGAACTTTATGAGCCTTTGGGGAAAGTTTGAGAAAACTTTAAGATAAAAAAAAGCTGTGAAGTCACTTATTTGTTTTTAAATGTTTTCACACCCAGACAATGGAGCAAGAGAAACACTGAGAAAACAGCTGCACCTACATGTCTACAACTGACCCAACAAGAAAAGAGGAGACAGGAACACGATTTTGCTTTCACATTTAAGCAAATAAACATCAAACACTCAGAGACGACTTCTGAAACCTGAAGTGCCGCTCATAGATTAACAAAGTCCTCGGAGATAAAAGTTGGTCAGTAACTTCCCTCTTTTTGCCTGTGTCGATATTTTTATAGTGATGATAAAGATCAAATTGCGATTTTTCTGGCAGATATTGTGATTTCAATTCACAATTTTTTTAAATCCAGCATCAGTGAAGTTTTCACAATGTACAGTAACATTTACAAACTTAACAGAAAATTTCATCTTACTATCGTAACCTTTTACTCTAGTACAAGGATGAAAACTGAAGGTAAGAATCATTTCCAAATGAATTTATCAACAAAAAACATGCATCTCAATTCTTTTAAGTCCTTGACCAATAATAGTTATAAAAGCTGAAGAACAAAAGGCCCATCTTTGACACTTTACTCTTACAAATAATTTTGTGCAAAATATCCTTAATTGTCAGTTAAATAAGTAAAATCAAGAAAAACAAAATCCAACGATTTCCAAAGAGAAAAAAGATCTTTCCCAACAATCTAACACTCAAGACGTGTGAGTAAAACAGTTGACTGCAGATTCTGGGTCAGTCAGTAGCAAAAAAAAAATAGCAGATTTAGCAATCACATGATCATGATATCTGATGATGATCAGAAATCGATGAATTGTTAAGCCCTAGTCCCTGCTATTTTAAGGAATTGAGAAAGTATGGATGACGTTGTCCACATGGAGCCAGATATTTAAAGAATATATTAAAGAAATGAGGTTTGACAAAAAGACCTTTCTCTACTTCCAGAGATTTAAACACAGCGCTGGGATTTTAAGTTTTAGAGGTTTGCTCTTCAGTGTGAGAAAAAGATACATTTGAAGAAATAAGCAGCAAGAAGTGTCTGCGTCAATGCTCAAACTAATACGCCAACTCACAGCATTGATGCCAGACATAAACAAACCTCTCATATATGTGACCTCAGCTGCTTTTTTTTTGTCACAAGCTGTGACATTTTAGATCCAGAAACTCAGAAACACCTTTTTCCTCTGAGCACATCACCACAAAACACACTGATAAAACATCTCCTCTTATTCAATAAATCAATATTCAATCCCCGACATCTCCACCCAACATGCAACACACACTCCAAGTGTAAAAATGTCTTTTGTAGATACTATTCAATGTTTAAGTTAACTATTTCTAAGTCATTTCCTTTTTGTTTTGTTGTTTAACTCCTAACTTCATTGTGTGCAAGTCATGCAAAGTTAATAGAGGCTTACTATTCTATACTATTTCTATTTTGAAAGCCACAAGATTTAAAAACCATAAAGAACATGAAGCTATGACACAACAACATTTGAGGAGGTGCTTTAAATCAGGTTTGTTTCTGCAAATCCTTCACCTCCATCTCTCAGACAGAGATGTGTCTTTTTTCCTGCAGCCTGGAAAACACACTTACATTAGTGATGTCGATGAATGCTGTTCTCTTTTTAGGGGCTCCATGAGGAGGAGAGGAGGATCTTTTAGTCTGGGAACTTTCCTCCTGCAAGAAAAACAACAAAACAAACCTTTAAAAAACATTCACACACATACATGTAGAAACTCTCTTTGTTTGCAGGTTTTCTGTGCTTTAATGCACTCTGAACAAACCTCTCCTGCAGGTCTGCTTTGTTTACAGGCTTCTGTAGTTTATGCATGGAGTTTTTAAAGGATAATAAATGATAATGCATGTTTTTCTTTTACCTGGTTCTCGCTGGTTGTTGCCCGGAGTTTCGGTATCTTGCTCCCGGTGGAGACTGTGGGTTTCTTCACCCTCGGTACAGGCATGTTTAGCTCTAGAATAAACTCTACACTGTCTGTAATGGAAACTAAATATATGCATAAGAAAATAAATAGTGTTAGTTTTGCACATGTGAGAAGAAAAGTGACGTGTATTTTAGTTTATTGAGCCAAAACGATGATTTTAAAGCGGAGTTACAAACAGCGCCATATCCGCTTAGCTCTGTTAGCTCACAGGACGGTGACTAAAACAGCCATAAAATCAAACTAAAACACAATAAAACTGCTTTTTACCCTCACCTTTCTCCCAGTTTATCCTCTTTCCTCTCAGTCGCTGTGTTTAAGGTGAATAACTCGCTGTAAATAGTCGCTTTCTCCGTGTTTCTTCTCGGCTCGGGGCTCAAACAAAAGTGTTGCAGATGAGAATCCAAATCTGCTGCGCTTCGCTCTGATTGGCTGGAATTTGAGCCACTGGACCAATCAGAGACTCGCTCAGGATGCTGTTGCTAGGGGGCGTTTGTGTCACAGTGTTAGCTCCGCCCGGTGTGGAAAATAAACTGATTCAAATTAACGATTCTGTAATGACTCGAATTGTTGTTTCACATTTTTTTTAATGTTTGTTTTGAGTTACGTGCAAGCATCTGTGGAGTTTCGAAGCGGAATTTATTCAAGGAAATTAAGTTACCGCCCGTCAGAGTTCTCATTCTTGTGTTACAAATCAAACTAACTCTCGCCGTGCCTGAAGCATGAAGAATTCAAACCACACCAGCAGGAACCAATAACATTTAAAAACACACTGTGGAGTTTATTGATGTTTTCCAAACGGAGACACGAGTTTAACTGATGCAGATTATTAGATTATTTCAAGAAACACACGTGACATAGAAACAGACACATGCATCACGTGTTTAATCTTATTTTGCCCTAAAAATCTCAGATGCATCTCCCAAAAAAAAGAAAAAAAAAAAAGACAGAAATCTTCATAACCCAAACATTTGATGGGAACATTTCACATAATGTGAACATAAATAATGTATGGAACCCCATTTCAGCCAGTTTAACATATAAAATTGAATAACCGGTGTTGTTGAGACTTTTTTTTTGCCCATACAAGGCAAAATTTTATAAGATTTTTTTATTTATATATATTTTATTTAGATATAGAAAGGAAAAAGTTGACTGTTTATCTCAGGATTTTAACTTTTTGTCTCACACTTTTGACCTTTCATCCAACAGTTGTGATTTTTTATCACAAACATTTGACATTTTTTTCAAAAGTTTGAATTGTTTTTTTTTATAACTGACAGTATTCTCAAAAATTTGACTTACTACTAATCACAAAAAATTATATTCGTTCCAAAAAATTTGACGTTTATAAACAAAAAATTAACTTCTTGTCAAAAAAATAATGACTTCAATTTAAAAAATGACTTTTTTTCTCAAAATTTTGACTATTAATCACAAAGTTCCAAAAATAACTTTGAATAATTATCTTTTATTTTTACTTTTTATCCAATAATTTGACCCTTTTTTTGTTATTGAATATTTTGACTTCATATTGCAATAATTTTGACTTTTGTTCCTCATAATTGACTCATTTTCTTACAATTTTGAACCTTATCTCATAATTTCGCCCTTTTATTTCATCATTTTGACCTTTTATCACAAAAGTTTGACTTTTCTTTTAGCATAGATCTGACTCTATTTTTCAAAAAATGTGACAAAATTTTTACGTTTTGACTTAATATGGGCTAAAAAAAAAAAAAAAATCTCAACAAAGCCAAGTTTTAAATTGTATTTTTTTTAACTGGCAGAAATAGGCTTTCATAATAATGCTTCCACCACATGCTTGAATAAAAAAGTGTATATAAATATATATGTTTCTGGTGCAGAAATATAAATAATGTCTCAAAATTTTAGTTTAAGTGTAATATATATGTTTAGATGTTTACATTTTCAGCTGAAACAAAAGTGCCAGCTTTGCAGACAGTTCACAGACAAAGAGATGAACTACCATTTATCTGCTGTTTGTCCGTAAAAGTGCTTGTCCACTTCAGCATTTTCTGTCAGTGAGTGCATCTTTGTAAACAGTCAGAGTTTCATTTTTTCCTGCTCAACATCTTGACAGGTTGGTGCATCAGAATCATATCCGTAACTCAGAGCAGCTTTAATTTATTATAAATATCAATGAAACAAGCTGAGAAAAACACAAAACATTTTGGGGAATTTTATAAAATCAAAAAGGAGGACGTGTGCGGGTCAAAGAGGACATTTGCTCACCTTAAATATCCCTCAAAAACAGACTGTAAATCTGCTGGTTTGTACAGAAATAAGCCGACTGCACGATCCACGATCTGACGCCGACGAATATTGAGACAACGTGTGGAAAAACAACTCGTAAACGCTGCTCCTGACTTTCATTAGGTCAACCAAAATAAGTCGTTAAATTCCCAAAGCAGATGTTTATATTTCTGCAAATGAAATAAAACTGAAGGATAAGTTATGAATTTAAGAATTTTTGTTTGGTGCTGATACATCATTATAATGAGTTCAGACTACAGAGGAGGTTCCATGTGTTCATAAGAGCCACGAGACCAAATGGAGCGACTCGACGTTGAGAATATTTGTGAAATGAGTTGAGGAGGACGGCCTGGTTCCACTCTGTTTCTAACACATGTTCCTGTGTGAACACAACAAACAAACCGCCCCGAAAAAGTCGGAATCCTGCACGTCGAAGGTACTTTCCTTTGATTTGTTTGTGTGATGCGATCCAGCGTGTCCTGATTTCCCTTCAGATGCCTGAAACGCTTCAAAATCAGCCCCAAATTTCACTTAAACGCTGCTGTTGAGCAATGAGCTCGCTGACTCGGGGAGAGGTGTCTGAGGCCCAAACACAGAGTTACCGCAGTAACAGTTTGGATAACAGACGACCATAAAGTCCCAGTTGTGCGACCGGAGGGCAGATTTAAGACGGACGCTCTGGGGAAGCTGGCAGCGCACGCCGTTCCTGCTGCCAGGGGTGAGAGAGGTCATCGCTGTCTCATGTCTCACGGGAACAAAAGACGTAAAGTTCATCATAAAGGAAGACAACACAGCTTATTTAACTCTCTTTTGACATAAACTACACAATAAACACAATTTAAATCATCTCCTTTCACACATAAGCTCAAACACAACATTAAAAAAACGTCTGCAACAAAGTAAAAGCATTCACTCTGTGCACTTTATGTGAACCGATCCACAGTTCACGCAGTGCAATCTTCTGCCTAATGAAGTCTACAGAGAGATATTATCTCACAAGGCGGCTTTTATTCCAGCTCCCCTCCCTGTTTGTGTCCTCGTCCCACACTTACAGAGTCATCCATCTTTGTCTTCATTTCGTTCTCAGGACTCGCACAGAGAGGTGGGGCTCAGGGTCCGAAATGTGCAGAATAACAATCAGTGTGTGGGAGAGTTTCGCTCATCAGTGTGATTTCTGCTCATTTGGGGTCATTAAAGCACATTAAAGAGGGGGTACTGTCCCTTTTTGGGTCTTAATTCTCTCCCTCTGGTCGTATATTTACTGAATTTACAGCTCAAATAAATCCCCATTTTCCTCTCTCTGGTGTTTTAAGTCATGTCCATAGCCAGGTATCTGTGAAACCGCATGTATTTTAATTTGTTTTGGCCTGTCACCCACACGAAACTGCATTTTTGAGTCACTAAAAATGATCTTTTCTGAAAACTCCAGCCAGAGTGAAGGTTTGGGAAAACTCCAGTTTCATGAAGTCGTGTTTACACCAGTGACTTAGAGCAGTGGTTCCCAAAGTGGGGGTCTGGACCCTTTGGGAGGTCGCGAGACATTGATAGGGGGTCGCGGAATGTGTCCCAAAATCGAAAACTATAAACAATTCCATATTTTATCCATTATTTTAAGAATCAAAGCAAAAATAGGGGTGAAAGATAATATAAAATTATGCAAGCAGAAAATGTTTTATCTGTTTTTCACATTTCTTTGTTGAAGTTTGATGCATTGGACACAGCAAAGTGCACATTAGTATGTAACTTTTCTACTGATGAGTTAAATTAAGTATCCTAGGGGGTTATTTGTTAGTTTTTGTCTGTTTTTGGATTGGTCCATTTGTGTCGTACCACAGCAGGGGGTCGCCAGTCTCTAACGCTGCCATTTTGGGGGTCACAGGCGGAAAAGTTTGGGAACCCCTGACTTAGAGTTTTAGGATCTCAAACATCAAAGTTTACTGCAAAAAAAAGCGCGTTGATGTCACACGTTATCACAACATCATGAGGAGCATTTTTTTTTGCAGATGTGCTAGTTTTAACACTGAAACAAACACTTCTTGCTGCTAATTGCTTCAAGTTGAAGAGTAAAAATCTTTATTTATTCAAACATAAAATGTTTAAATCCAGTAGAAGAGAGAGAATGGGGGACTCATTCTGATTGGCTGGCACAGGGTTCACATTTGAAAAACACTGCCCCCGATGGGTTTGTCATGATTAGAGCTGCACTTTTTAACAAAACCCAGTTACATGTGGCAGCTTTTTTTTTTTTTTTTTTGTAAACAATCCGTTGTGCAGGAGAAGTATTTTGAGTGATTTCTGTTGAAGTTACAGCAAAATATGGACAAAATAATCTACATCAGTGGTTCCCAAACTTTTTCAACTCAGGGCCCACTTTTAAGTCTCAAAAATGTTTGCGACCCCCTTCATAAATGCGGAGAATATGAATTACCTCGATTTTTAACAACAACCCGAAATGTAATAACTGGTTAATAATGTAACAAACGTGCAAAACCTGTAGTGTACTAAAAAAAAATGCTAATATTAATGGAACCCTAAATGAAATAACTGGTCAATAATGATAATGATAACTTTTACTTTTTGCCCAAGTTATTACATTTTTGTTTGACTTACATTTCAGGAAGTTGTGACATATTAGGCTCTAACTTGCCTTCTTCAAGTACTTTTTTCCAAATATGAATATTTTAACACTTTTAATTTCCTTTAAAACATATCTCAGTGTTACATTGTAAACATTATTCTGTATATTTGTATCCTTACATACTAAACCCGCCGACAAAAATCAGACTATTTTTGAAATTATTTGGTGGCCCGTTTGCAATACCTTCACGGCCCACCAAGGGGCCACGACCCACAGGTTGGGAATCTAAATTTAACACCAAGCTTTGTTGAACTTTTCAGGCTCAGTTTTGTTTCGTAAACCTGCCAGTTGATACGTGACGTCACATGCTGTCAATGATACGCTTCTGACTAAGGTGAGAGATCTCGCCAAAACTGTGAAGGTAAAAATCAACATCTTCATGGAGGAGTTTTGAGTCCTTCGGTGAAAACTTTACGTCTGAACAAAGAACTCAGAACTCCTACTTTACTAAGAAGACGTGACGAACGTTTTTCAGCTCTGGTCTGGATACATACTACCCGGCACGTAGCTCTAGTAAAACAAGAAGAAGAAATGGTGGAATTATCTAGTGGCCTCGCCAACCATTCTTCAACTTTCCTGGGCAACTCATTGCTCACGCAGTTGTTGACAAAGTGGTGAACCTGGCTCCATCTTTGCTTGTGAAGGACTGAGCCTTTTGAGGATGCTCCTTTTATACCCAATCATGACACTCACCTGTTTCTAATCAACCTGTTCACCTGTGGAATGATCCAAACAGCTGTTTTTTTCAGCATCAGCAACTTTAACAGACTTTTGTTTCCACCTGTTCCAGCTTTTTAGGAACGTGGTGCAGCATCAAATTCAAAATGAGTGAACATTTGCGAAAAAAAAACAATAAAGTTTATCAGTTTGAACAATAAATATTTTGTCTCTGTTGTGTATTAAACTGAATAAAGGTTAAACAGGATTTGCAAATTATTGTATCTGTTATTTTTAGGGTTGTATGTCTGTGTATACGTCCTGAGTCATTTCCTCATGTTGAAATTTGCCTCTTTTATCTCACTGCCGCCTCTCCTTCACACACACACACACACACACACACACACACAGGAAGTGAAGGTAACAGACGCTCTCATTTATCAAACCGTTTCCGTTCAAACTCAGTCGCAGCGAGGACGACACAGAGCAAAGTGGTGAGTTTCATCTGCAGCAAAAACTTTCACGTTTATCGAAACATTTCCAACATGTAATCTTCTCTGATTGGTTTAAAAAAGTTTCACAGCAGGTGTCACAGTCTCACACTTTTGAAACGATGCTAATCAAAGTGGATACATCCTGATTGAAAGTTAAAGTCAGGTTTTTATTTCCTGTCTCTCAGTCTGTGTTTGTCACTGTGACAGAGTCAGGGTGACATCAGAAAGTCGACTCAGGTCAGGGAAAGAAACAAAGAAGCATCCTCCACTTATACATTTCAGTTTGACCATCCAAGAGAAATCAGAGAGAGAGAGAGAGAGAGAGAGAGAGAGAGAGAGAGCATTCTTCACTTTATCTGTAATTTGTTCCACATCTGCGCCTCATTCTCCTTAAAGCTCCGCCCATTTTCTTCTCCACAAACTGATACTGCACACTTATCTCTGCACTGTAAAACAGAAACAGCTTTCTTCACCCAAACTGACGAGTTACCATTTCTTAGTAGTTAAAATCTAGGGTTCTTCCAATTATTTTCTGAAGTAACAGTTAAATTAAATTATAAAGAAAACCATTTAACCTGCAGATGTATACAGTCGTACTCCTCTTTTCCTTGTGGGATTGACCGGTGTTGATATATATAAATACATATTTTTTGCCCAATTAATTCAACTTTTGAACTAAAGAGTCAAAGCAATTAGATTTAAGGTCAACATTTTGAGCTAAAAGTCAAATTTGTGAGCTGGAAAGTCAAATTTTGAAAATGAAAGTCGAAATTTTTTAGGTATTAAGTCGAAGATGTGAGATCTAAAAGTCAAAATTTTGATATGAAGGAAGTTATGAGCTGAAACTTCATCACTTTTGGATGATGACATCATACAAAGTTGAAATTTGAGCTAAAAAGAAAAAGTTATTAGATTTCAAAGTGAAATTTTCGAAAATTAAAAGTCAAAAAAGTTGAAATTTTTAAGGTAAAACATCAAAATTATGAGGAAGAAAATCTCAACTTTGGGGTCAAAAAAGTAAGAAATAATGAGAAAAGTCAAAATTTTGAGCTGAAAAGTCAAATCTATGGGATTAAAAAGTCAAAATTCGGGGATGAAAAATTTAATTTTCAGCTAAAAAAGTCAAAGATATGAGAGAAAATCGAAATTGAAAGTTGGAATTTTCGACAAAGCTAGAAAGTCAAAATTACGATGAAGAAAATCTCAATTTTGAGATGAAAAGTCAAAATTTGGGCTTAAAAGTCCAATTTATGAGATCTAAAAGTTCACATTTGAGACAATAAAGTCCAAATTTTGGGATGAAACGTCTTAATTTTGTGATAACTAGTCAAAGTTATGAGAAAAAAAATAAAATTTGGATTTTTTTTA
This sequence comes from Thalassoma bifasciatum, assembly GCA_008086565.1. Taxonomy (NCBI): domain Eukaryota; kingdom Metazoa; phylum Chordata; class Actinopteri; order Labriformes; family Labridae; genus Thalassoma; species Thalassoma bifasciatum. The sequence continues at coordinate 69,615 of RPOG01001880.1, forward strand.
ACTTGATTTTTGCAAAAAAAAACAACAACAAAAAATTCAATAAAGCCAGTTTTTTCATTTTCTATAGCTTTAAGTTGGCAGAAATGGGCTTCTATACATTTTATCTATTTACATAAAGAAGGAAACTCAACTTAAGTTAATCCAACCCACAAAATCTGTCTAACTTTAATAAGGTCACAAAGTCATATTTACTTTGTTTTTTAAAGCAGTTGGTTTTTAAGCAGATAAGTTGACTATTTGGGTTTTACAGTCATTTTTCGATGTGTGCAAACAAGATTTTCCACTGATGTAAAATCAAACATCACTTCCTGGCTGTTCGCTCATATCATGTCAGGCTGTGGTTTTATCTTTCCATCACAGGCTCAGTTTTTCTGCCACGACTTTAACTTTTTCACTTAATCACCCTTTAATTTGTCACTTATCTACATTTTCCCATTCTCTGAAACACACTGGGAACGCTGTCAGCGTTTAAAACTCAACGACTTAAGAGAAAAACTGACGCCCTGCCAGGCTTTGACTGAACATTTTGGCGAGCGATCTTCAAATAAAAACACAGAATTTCACTAATTATAGGAACATTCAGTGTTAGAAACCATCTTTGTATCCACTGTGTCATACACTGACCTTTACACTACCCCTGATGCACAAAACAGTCTCCAGGAAAACCCAATATTTCCTTCAATTTCATGAAAATTATTGCTTTTATTCCCACAGGAGCCGATGCAGAAAGCGAGTGCTGATCCAACGGTGCCAGAGCTCGGTCAGAGGAACTTTGGCAGAACCGAAGGCCACAGGACAAGTCGCCGAAACAATGGGGTTCTTGAGACGTTTGCCCAAAGTGTGAGTGAGAACATAATCCACTCGTTCCTGAGCCAAATGGAAATGGTGGAACCTGAAGTGGTGTCCAATAATCAAAAGCAGGAGATGTTAGCGGAGGAGTTAGCTTCAGCTGTGGTTAAAGAAGCTTTAAAGGAAGCTGGGAAGGGTCAAAAGTTCAGGAGGTTTGATTTAGAGGCGGAGGATGAATCCGAGGACGAGTGTCGGGAAATGGACTCAGAGAACGAGCTTCGAAGTCACAAACTTCCCCAACCAGGTCTCCCTGTTCTGGGATCCCTCGACTACCCCGACGCCCCTCCGACCACGCCGCTCCTCCCAGAGCTCGAAAGAACCCGATACAGCTTCGCCAAGAAACTAAAAGGAGGCTTAGCGAAAGAATTCCTGCCCTCGCCACCTCCGCCGACTCCAAAAGACGAAACGGACGGCGAGAACAACGACGACGACGAGGACGACGACTCCAGAGTGGAGCTAATGGAGCATCTGATGAACTCGCTCTCAGGCGAAGGTTTTGGCGCGCAGTTTTGCCACGGGACCATCGTGGAGGCTTTCGCCGAGGCTCTTTCTCATGACATCACCGGCTCGGTCTTACGGTCGAGTGTCGGAGACGTGATCACCAACCGTCGGGATCTTCACGAACTGGCCCAACAACTGGCTGAGACCATCATCGCCTCTTCGCTCGATGAAGCTAAAATAATCGTTTAACCATCGATCAACCAAGTTCAATTATAAACTCAGAATGGTTGAATTTCTTAACTTAAATCGCTTTCTTGCTTTTAATATTTCTGCTTGTAATTTGAAAAATGGTGCTGTAAACCGAGGGACCACTGAAGTGAATTAGCTTAGGCTAGCTCCAGTAAAATGCTTAATACAGTAACATTTTTGTCTGAATTTCCAATGGTTCCTTAATTAATAAAAAAATCAATGAAATTACTTTGGGGTACCTGAGTTTCTTGATCAACTTACAGTGTTGATAAATCAGCACATCTTGTAAAAAATGTTTTTATCACAAAAAAACAGATTTGATGAGCTAACTTTAGCAAACTCACTTTCTAGATAAAATAATGCATTTTGCTAACGTTTAAAAATTAATTTTGGGGCGCAGATGGCCAAGTGGATATGGCCGCACATCCATGAGACTTGCCCTCAAGCGAGTGGCCCGGGTTCGATTCCCACCTGTGGCCTGTTTCCCACTCTCTCCCCCTTTCCTACTCTGTCCACTTTCCTCCCCTATACAATTAAAGGCAGAAAAGCCCGAAAAATATCTTTAAAAAAAAACTAATCAAAGGAAAAATGAACTACATTTAGCATCTTGTTACTACATACTACTATTTACATTTGAATACAGACAATTCTTGGGTATTGTTAAGCTAAGCTAATGTTGAAACACTTATCGAAACAACACAATTGATAAATTCAATTTAGCACTTCTGAGCCAAAACATTTTGCTTTGTTGCTTTTGTTAGCAAACTGTTTTAAATTAGCACCATCTCTTTCTGTGACATGTATAAAGTTGATAAGCTTTTTGCAAATAAAAGTTACTCCAAAAATGGCAAAATCAAACGTGAAATATTTCCACTGTAAGCTGATACTATTATATGGATAGTTTCTTGATGAAACAACATATTAGGTATGCTTATTTTGAGGTAAACCGTCAACATTACGAGGAAGATATCTCGATTCTGAGATAAAAGGTAAAATACATGAGAAAAGTCTTAATTTTGAGCTAAAAAGTCAAAATTTTGAGGTTTAATGTCAAAATTACAAGAAAAAAAAATTTAAATGAATCGTCAAAAATATGCAAAATGACAAAATTTGGGCAAAAAAGTCCAATTAATGTTATCTCAGAGTCAACATTTTGAGATAATGAAGACAAAATTTGGGGATGAAATGTCTGAATTCCGAGATAAATATTTAAAGTTATGAGAAAAAAACTGAAATCAGGATTTTTTCTCAAAATTATTTCTCCCTGGTCCCAAAATATTTTCTCTCTCTATCTCTGGATATTTGGAAGCAGCTTTGAAATTCCAGCTCATAAAGAACAGAAACTTTGTATCTGGGGACAAAAACACTGGATTTTTAATTTTGATGCTCATGTTTTTACTGAGTTAATAAGGAGATAAATCTGAACTCGTCGTATGGAAAGTGCAGCTTTATGTTTACATTTAGTTGTGAGTTTGGATGCAGTGGCTGCAAACGTCCTGTAGATGGCGACAGAGGAGGGGTGTGTATCCTCATATAAAGGTCAGGACAGGTAAACAAAGAACTTTCCAAACAAAATCTGGACATTATCCTGTATTTTTTCAACACAAATCCAGACATAGGTGATTTTTTTTCACATATAGATCTGATTTTTGAAGCTTTTCTTGTTCTGTTTGACTCTAAAATCTAACATCTGAGTCCATCTTTGGGGGAATCTCATGGATGAATTACGTTTTTACAACTAATGCTCTGCACTCACCCAATAAAGAACAATAAGTCTGGGATGTCTCATCTTGTCATCAGCTCCAGTTGTGGTCATTGGCCTCCTGCGGTGAGATGAATGTTGGTAATGTTTCGGCTCATTGTTGCGGTCGCACCAGGAGGAAGAGGGAAACTCGATGCTAAATCAAACTAGAATGTGATTCTGGGGACGAGTGAAACAACATTTTTCCTCTTCATTTTTCTTTTTTAAAGACTGTCAGCCACTTTGGAAGAACAATGTGATGATCCCACATGAGCTGGAAGGTCAAAAACTCAAAGGAGCGACTTTAAACTCAGCGTTTTAAGATCCCTCTCCAGCTTTCTTTGTTTTTATAATTTAAAGAAGATTTCAAAAGAATTCAAATCACTTCACGATGGGAGGGTTTTGAAAATTTGTCTTATTTGACAACTAAATCCTAAACAAAGGTGGGAAAACAATCCAGGCCAATTTGACAATCTCCCATTTTTGAAATAATCAGAACTTATTATTATTATTATTATTAAGTTAAGTGATGAAAAACAGCTTCAGATGGAGATAGAGGAAAGTTTTTACTTTTCGTGACTTGGATCTGTTTTTAATCGATTTCTTGTGAGTCGGATCTGGCTAATTTTTCTTGTCCTCCCACCACGATTCATGAAACTGACCCTGTAATTTTCCCAAAAGTGGACGTTTTTCTTTTTTTTTTTACTCAGAAAATATGAAACAGATAAGAGATTTCAAGAATTTGCTTTTCATTTCAAAGCCAAGATATTGAGTTAGGGCCCCAAATAAGACAAGAGATTCCTTTATTCATCTCATAACAGGGAAATGAACAGATAAACATATTAAAAAAAAGTAAGTGTAGTCTATGGGTGAATTCCAATTCCTGTCTTAACCCTCAATCTTAACCCTCAATCTCAAAATGCGCGTTCCCGCGAAGTGTAAGTGCTGTCCCGATTCTCAGAAAGTTGAGGTTGAGGGGCGAGATTGAGGGCTGTATCTCCCTCAATATTGAGATTTTCCGAGACCACCCTTGGGATTAAGGGACATCCAGAATGCATTGCGTATTGTCGGTAAATAAACATGGCGTCCAAAGCGGCAGAGAAGGCGAGCTACAAATATAGTATTTTCTTTGTTAATAGAGATATAAATATTACGAAAACCATTGTATTATCTTAGTTTAGACCCTTTTTATGGATTATTTACCTCGTTGTTGCAGAACATTTATTTTTATTTTACGATCTTTTGTCAATCGCGTCCGGTGCGGACAAGTCAAGTTGCTATCGTTAAAGTTAGTTAACATTACAAAATGGTCATTTTTCTCCGTGGTAATATTATTGTTTTAACAAGATAACAGCCTATATAACATGCTTGTGCTGATAATGGTATAAGATGACCGGGCTAATGTCATCTCCTGTAGCTGCAGAGTTATGTAACGATACTTATAGCTGGTGTTAACCTGTCAATAAACTATGGTTTGCTGTGACAGCTGAATATGTCCGTGGTTGTGTTATTTAATGTCTATAAAAAAACTAGTGCGATTGGCTTCCTTATTGACTGTCTGTCACGTGTTGTTAAAGTGAACGTAAATTCCCCACAGGGTAAAGGTTCAGTGTTCTATCGGGAATTGTGAACCAAAACTCCCGGTGACTCTAACTCCCTTGAGCTTGAGGGTTAAGATTGAGGGTTAAGAAAGGAATTGGAATTGGGCCTATGATTACAATTCACAAAGGCATTCTGGGAACAACTTGAAAGCTGCAGCTTCGCTAAACAGCTGGGAGGGGCTAAGGTGGTTGTCAAGTCAATGTACATTACTGATTTATTTGGACATGGTATTTTGAATTATGTATTTCGTAAATGAGACGATGCCAATTTATCACAACAACTTCAGGAATCTTTACTCATATAAAAAAATGTGAAAAATTGCATTTTACAGTGTATGGATGAAAAAGAAAACTACTGAAAGTGGTGTGGTATACAAATAAAAAAATGACAAAGACACTATTTTTCATTAAGCTCCAGATTCTGAAATAACAACTCAGATTTGAATCTTCTTTTCAAGACACATTTAAGGACAGAAGACGTGTTTTTAATAAAGTTTCAATTTGTTTTAGAGCATCCTTGGATAGAATTTGACGTGAACTTTTGTCACAAAAGTAAAGATTCAGTTTGTAGACTCTTAAAGGGATGAACTGAATCCTAATTAATCTGAAATTTCCTAAAAATAAAGTAATACTATTAGCTATTAAAATATTTTTTTTTGTAAAATAGGCAATCATTTTTATTTCCTGTCAAAATAGCATTTCCTTGCAGCAAATGCATTGAAATGCTGAAGCTGAATGAGCAAAACAACAAAATGCAAAATACTTTAACGAAACGCAGTGACAAAAAGCAGAGAATGTAAAACTGAGAAATATCAATTTACAAAAGCAGTAAAATGAAGATTAAAATGTTGAAAATATTAATAATAATGAAGATAAAGAATGGAAATTGTTTTGCCAGAATTTCTGCATTTTAGGTCAGTACAAATATATCTGGTGGGAGTCATATCATGGTATTAATCAACTTCAACTTATATTTATATTTCACCTTCATACAAATAAAATGCAGGTTAAAAGGCTTCACGGTGATTGAACAAAAATTTCATGAAATAAATACAAAACAGAAAACTTAAAAAAGGCAAAAATCATATACAAGAAAAAGAATGTATTGTAAAAGTTAAGAAATAATAACAATAAAAAGCAAAGATATCAAATAGAAAGTAGACTGTAGATAGGAAAGATAAATAAAGAGCAATAAATGGGACAAAATAAGTATTTTTGTATTGATAAAAGAATAAAAACGCAGTCATTTATCTAAATTATAGTAGCTGCTCACCAAAGTTTGTCGCCTTGTCGCTCTACATGGGGAAAAATCTTAAATCTGAAAATATGCCGCTTGTGTTTACATGGTTAAAGCTGCAGTTCCTGGAGTGTCCACTAGAGGCTTTGTGCAGGAGCAGCAGAAACCACATACACACACATTCATAAAGCAATTAAAACTCAAGAATTTATAAAGTTTTGTACATATAAGGGCATGGCTAGTTTGATTTCAGCTTTAACTTCAGCTGCATACACTTACAATCAGAGCACACACACACACACAAACACACACACTGACCTGAGTGCAATGTGTGTGTGAGTGTGTGTGATAGCTCTCTGGCGCAGATTCACATTATGTCAACTAATGTTGGGTCTGAACTCTTTACTCCCTCTGCTGATCACCATTATGTTCCCTCACCACGGGACACACACACACACACACACACACACCGACCTGACCAGCAGTGAGATAAGCTGAAGGGCTGGGTGGACAGCTGCAGCATCAGGGGGGGAACACACACATACACACACACACACACCAACACACACATCTGGAGAAATGCTTGTTGTGTTGTCAGGAGAGAGGCTGCCAGAAAGAGAGGGAGGAGATTGGAAAGGGAAAAGTAGTGTGACACATGTTTACAGGGCTGTAGTTTCGACATACCGCGATGGAAATACGTGACTTAACCTCCATCGTGCCCCCCCCCTGTGGAGTCAACCCCACCTAGACCCCCTCAGGGCTCTGAAATATAAGCATTTATCCACAATAATTCAAAACAAAACCAGTCATTTTCAATTTACTGTTGAGACGCTTTGTGTAACCAGTTGGAAAACCAGGAGCCAAAAGCAAAGTGGAGGCAAAAGACAAAGTTGAAGTAACGTTATTTAACACAATGAATGATGGTGAATGGAATATGAAGGCAGGAATCTTGAAATATACCTCAACCACAGCTTAAGTGCAGTGGTAGATGAGGGTGTTTGGGAGCAGGTGCGCAGGTGCAGGAGAAGCAGGTGCAGTAGAAAGTGCAACCCCAAAACTGTGTGAGGGCTTTCACACCGACACAGTTTTGGTTCTGGAATTAAGGCGTCTGTATGAATGCACTCGATACGCATGAAGACGCTGTAAAACACTTGTCAGACCTCTAGGGGCGCTGTAACGATATAAGGGAAACAAGCGGAAACAGGAGAAAAAACAGTGGGCATGAACACTTTTGGCAAAAGTTGTGCCGTACTGTGTCCTCTATGATTGTTTGTTCAACTTTGGTGGTTGAGAAGAAGGAAATTTTGCTGCTAAAGGGATAGCAGGGTCACCAGCTTCATCAACACATACGCTACATACTACAGCTGCCGTTACTAAGTAGTTTTTATCGGGGATATCAGAAACTTCGGGAAAGAGAGCCAAAAGGAGACTAAACCTTCTGAAGAAGAAGAAATAAACATTTTTATTTCTCTTCTTTACTTGGCTCCACTGGAAATTCTCTACTGCGCAAACTCTGGCTGCACAATGGCGGCTAGAGAAACGTTTTTTTTTTGGCTTCAAAATCGTAGAATGGTGACAGGCGAAGCCACACTGTCCATTCTATATACAGTCTATGGTTGCTGCCACTAAAGCACAGTGGGGCTGGGCAGTTTTCAGTCAGAAACATCTGTAATATCAGTGATTTACGGGCTTTTCTTACCCTGTGTGAACGCACCACACCAAAAACCGATCACAGAGGCTTATTCTGAAATTGCCAGAGGTCTACATGTAAAACTAATCCCAGGCGTGTGTTGATTTCTTCACCCCGTCACTCCTGATGCCAACGCTACCTCCGACTGTTCTTCAGGCCTGCACAGCTGAACAGCACATGCACTTTCTGCTACAACATAAGTCGTACCAGATCGGGGTTAAAGGGGAACGCTTTGGAAACCATTTCAAACATTTGTTTCTCTTTTGCAGCTGAGTTGGAGTTTCTGGAGCTGACAGCTGAGATGCTGTCAGGTTGGGTAACTTTGATCCACAGAAATGATCCTCTGGAGGGTTTTTTTTAGTCTCTGATGGGTCTGATATCAGAGCAGAAACACTTCAAGAATTTCCTCTTCGTGTTTGCATACTCAGAGGGTTGGGTTTGAAAACGAGTGATGTTCGAAAGCTTCATAACATTTACGATCCAATGCTGAGTTAAATTCAGGCTTGTGCCAGCTTTAGTGATACGATACCTGATTTAACTCCTGACCATTTTTCACAAACCTCACAACCATGTCCAGGCTGATCATTAACACTCAGCTATTGTTTCCACAGACTGAGACTGAATAAATGACTGAGTGGTGTGCGATTGCTCTTACACATTCTCAGTTTACAAAGTCTACGTTTACACATTCTACTCTTACACATTCTGTGCTTAAACATTCCAAACTTGCACATTCCACTCGTGTACATCCCGGTCGTACACATGCCTCCCTTATGCATTTTGCACTTACACATTCAACTCTTACGCATTCTGCTCTTACCTATTCTGCACTTACATGTTCTGCACTTTCAAATACTGCTCTAAACCATTCCGTGCTCACGAATTCTGCACTTACACATTTGGCACTTTCACATTCCAATTGTATGTATTCCGTGCTTACACACATTCCGCGCATATGTTTTCCATACAAATTCATTCTGCTCTTACACATTCTGCCCCTACGCATTATGCACTTATGCATTCCGCACTTACACATTCAGCATTTATGTTTTCCACAAAAACACATTTTGCTTTCACACATTCCGCACCTACACAATCTGTACTCACACATTCTGCGCTTACACATTCTGCACCTTCACATTCTGAACTTTCACATTCCAATCTTATGTATTCCGTGCTTACACATTCTGCACTCATGCATTCCACGCTTATGTTTTCCATACTAACATATTCTCCCTTTTAACATTTGGCCGTAAGCATTATGCACTTACACATTATGCACTTACATATTCTGCACTTAAACATTATGCACTTACATATTCTACACTTACACATTATGCACTTACACATTCTGCACTTACACACTCTGCACCTACGTATTCTGCACTTACACATTCTGCACCTACACATTATGCACTTACACATTCTGCACTTACACATTATGCACTGACATATTCTGCACTTACACATTATGCACTTACGTACTCTGCACTTACACATTCTGCACCTACGTATTCTGCACTTACATATTCTGCACTTACACATTATGCACTTACGTATTCTGCACTTACACATTATGCACTGACATATTCTGCACTTACACATTATCCACTTACATATTCTGCACTTACACATTATGCACTTACGTACTCTGCACTTACACATTCTGCACCTACGTATTCTGCACTTACATATCCTGCACTTACACATTATGTACTTACGTATTCTGCACTTACTCATTATGCACTTACACACTCTGCACCTACACATTCCGTTCTCATGATATCACACTTACACATTATGCACCAATCCTTCTGCTTTTATGCAATACTCACCTGCTCATTCTATGCAGGTGAAAGAAAAAGTAGCTTCCACATAATTTTAAGCCCATTATTTTGAAAAGATCTCATTAGTTTAGACACTTTCCTTTCTGCCCGTCAATGATTAACATTCCCTCAAATGACATAAGTATCGTAAGTATCGTAAGTATCGTAAGTATCGATATTATAATTTGAGAATCTGTTATCAGAGGTATTGATATTTTATTGCAGCCACACATCACAAACGGAAACTCATCCAGGAACTAAACCGTTATTCTTGGAAAGATTTTAAACTCATTGTTAAGCTCAGATGACTTTTACGACACAAAATGAGGACTGAACTCTAAAAGTGAATCTATCGTTGACCCAGAGCCAGACTTTATGAGTGTTTAAGGATCAGGTTTAAAGTCTTTACCTGAGTCTATGAGCATGTTTTATGAGGGAGCCTCAGCTACCGGCTCTAACTTCATAAATCTGTGAGTGTGGATGCTCCACTCTGGGCTTTTATTTCCCTCCTGTGGACGCTGAACACTGAAGCATTAAGGGGGATGAACTCATGGCAGCTGTTTCGTGGAGATGGAGAGGAATCAAAGCTTGTTGTTTAGACGGATGTTTCCAGAAGTGGATGCCTGCTGCATAGATCACACAGTGAGCTCATGCTCCTTCATTTATTGTCCAAAACTAATTCAAAAAGTGCAGATGATGACTGATAGTGAAATGTATCTGTAAGGTGATATATAAGGCGGTATTAGGTCTTCAGATGGACATAATCAAAAAGCTATTTGCTGCTTAAACCCCTTAAATGAATTCATCCCGTGTTGGAATGTTTCCTCATCGAGCTCAAATATTTAATTATGGCTTTGCTTGTTTCACGGGGATGAACTGGAGCGGTGTCGGGTAAATATTTGTTCTCAGACAGACAGAGCACAGAGAGAAAAGAATAAGTTTTAAAGAGGGGCTGTGCTGCTTTCTCATGATGTCACGTGGAGTTAAAGTGTCCATGTTCAGACTGAGCGTGTGCAGATTTTCAAACCTTTACATGTTCATATGTTTTAGAAATCCCCAAATCTGTCTGTGAACTCATAAAAACACTTAAGGGCCTGTTGTCCAACAAGCCCTCTGACTTAAAGGCCTTCTGATCAACAGGCCCCTTGAAGAAAAGGTCTGCTGACGAACAAGCCCCCAGTCAAACAGGCCTTCTGACTAACAAGTCCTCTGATTTTAGGGCCTTTTGTCTCACAGGCCCTCTACTTGAAAGGCCTGCTGACTAACAAGCCTTCAGTCAAACAGGCCTTCTGATCTATGCACCTTCTGACTAACAGGCCTTCTTACTTAAAGGCCTTTTGTCTAACAGGCCTAACTAAAAGGTCTTTTGAAAAACAATTCTTCTGACTAATAGGCTTGCTGACTAACAAGCCTTTAGTAGGACAGGCTTTCTGATTTATGCACCTTCTGACTAACAGGCCTTCTGGTATATGCACCTTTTGTCTAACAGGCCTTCTGATTTAAAGGCTTTTTGCCTACCACGCCTGACAAAAAGGCTCTTAACAAACAATTCTTCTGACAAACAGGCCCTCTGAAGAAGAGGTCTGCTGCCTAACAAGCCTTCTGACTCACAGGCCTTCTGATTTATGCACCATCTGAGTCACAGGCCTTCTGACTTACAGGCCTGACAAAAATAATCTTGACAAACAATTCTTCCAACTAACAGGCCCTCTGAATAAAAGGTGCCCTGACTAACAGGCTTTCAGGTAAACAGGCCTTCTGATTAATGCACCTTCTGACTAACAGGCCTTCTGTCTTAAGGTCCTATCGTCTAACAGGCCTGACTAAAAAGCCTCTTGACAAACAGTTATTCTGACTAACAGGCTTTCTGACTTAAGGGCTCTATGGCTAACAGGCTTTCTGACTAACAAGCCCCCAGTCAAACAGACCTTTTGACAAACAGGCCCTCTGAAGAAAAGGTGTGCTGACGAACAAGCCTTCAGTCAAACAGGCCTTCTAACTAAAGGGCCTTTTATCTAACAGGCCTGACTAAAAGGCCTCTTGACAAACAGTTCTTCTGACTAACAGGATTTCTGACTCAAGGGCTTAATGGCTGACAGGTTTTCTGACATAAAGGCCTTCTGACTAACAGGCTCTCTGAAGAAAAGGTGTGCCGACTAACAAGCCTTCAGTCAGACAGGCCTTCTGATTTATCAAACAATTGGTCTGACAAACAAGCCTTTTAAATTTTCTTACAACATCAACACTCTCTGATTTTCTGACTGACAGGTCTCCAGATGTCTTGCCAATCAGTGAGAGGGGGGTTTGTGATGTGGGGAGCCTTAAAGAGACAGTAGCTTAAACGAAACCTCTCAGACAGAATCGTTCATGACTTCAACTGAACTGCTCAACATTGATCAGCTTTAACTCCAACATAAGACTTTGCTGCCAGTTCTCACTTTTCCTGAGCACAAACAAGACAAGAGAGAGCGCCTCCTGATGGTTAACCCTGGAGTATTTTTCCAGTCTGTAGAGCAAAGTGAAGCATCTCCTGTTGATGAAGCATAGAGGTAATAACAATAAGCATGTGTCAGATTCCTGCTGGAGCTTCAGTCTAATGTAGGTCAGAGTCTGTTCTGTCAACTCATTATCAGTTCATGGAGATTATCTGGAAAATATGGCACTAATTTACTCCAGCGGGACAAGACCTCTGTGTGTTGTTGTGTTACTGAGTCTGGCACCACTGCTCCCCCCCCATGCCTAGAAAGCTCAGATAAAAGAGAGAGACAGGGAGAGAGTGAGGGAGGAGAGAGAGAGAGAGAGAGAGAGAGAGAGAGAGAGAGAGCATTCCTCCGCAGCTCCAGGGTGGTGAAAAGGTTAAGCCAGCCCCCTCTTTGCAGCTCCCTCTCCGGGCTGCAGCTCATCAGTCCGGCGCTGGCTCCTCCAACAGCAGCAGCTCCTCAGAGCGCGCAGACATGGACAGACCCCAACTTTAACATCCTGCACGTCTTTTTCTGATCCCATAGAAAAAGTGAAACGCTTCATCAGCAGCAGAGGACGCATGGGAATCTAATTTTCTTCCCGTTTTCGCTCCAGCTCTTGGAAGTTTTGCTGTTTTGTTTGTTTGGTTTTGTTTTTCATTGTCTTTATGGTCTGCTCATGCGTCGGGAATGCCATGGCTACTCCGAGCGCACAGCAGCAGCACCAGGATTATTACAGATCGGTGAGCAGCGAGTCCACCACCTATATGATGGTTCCTGCCGGCGGAGCGAGCGCAGCGGCGCGCCGGGACGCGCCGTCCAAGATGTGGGTGGCGATGGTGGTGATCGTGGTGGTGGTGCTGCAGATCGCCTCCACCACGGGGCTTTTTCTCTACCTGAACATGTCCATATCACAGGTAAGAGGCTGAGTCACTCTTTTTTTCCTGACAGGACACGCTTTTCTCTAAAGTCGCTTTTGTGCGTAAAAAGTTTAAAACGCACGCCTGTTGTTTCTTAAACCAATCCACTCAACTTGCTTTTTTTGAGCATCTGCAGGGAGAAAGTTGACTCTTTTATGACCCACATTTATATTGATGCTTAATATCCACTTTTCTTGTCACAGAAATGACAAAAAAGCGCAGAAAACTCACTGAAATCTGCGCCACTTTCACCAAATCGAATGAATTTGTACTAAAACGACAAAAGCCGAGCATGCAAAGCTGCAGAAATAGGACAAGAAATGTTGTGAAATCTCCTCCAGTCTTGAGTTAATGAAGTAAAAACTCCACTCTATTCATTTCTGGAACACGTTTTGCGCATTTCGCCCCCGCGCTTGCCTCGCCAGGCTTCTCAAAAACAGCTTTGCATGACTGGACTTGTTCAACTTTGAAAAGTTACGAGCAATCACAACCAAGGGGGGGAGAAAGAGAAAGAGAATGAGAGAGAAAGTCTGTCCAGCAGCGATTATCGGATCAAACTACGTCAATCTGCTCATTAAGAGAACATGTTGGAGCTATTTGTGCGCAAAGAGAGTGGGCTGGAGTGAGCTGCAGCTGAGGGCTTTTCTTCTGAAGTAGGTTACAGATGTTGACCACAGAGGTGAGTGCGCAGGTCACTCAGACATCCCTGAAGCTTTGAGCCATTGTGAGCAGCTCCCATGTGCTGAAAAGATTCTGAAAATGTGAAACATCTCCTTATCTTTGCATGGATGAGCTCAGATTTGCAGCTTCAGAAATCAATTAGCAGAGCTGTCGACACTGAATCAGAGAGAGAGAGTGAGAACTGACCTTTGGAGCAGGAGTTATTAGTCCCACTGACACTTTCAGATTCATTTATCAAAGACCAGGATTGAAAGGCTCACACACAGATTCGAGACACATCTGATTTCTGATGGAAAAGTCATGTATTGATGATTTTAGACTGAAGTTAGAGCTGATGTGTGAATCAGGGAGAGTAGGAAACAAGCAGTGAATGTCCTTTTCTTCCCTGACGCGTCCTCCTTTTTAGTGGTAAATTCTTTCTGGAGGATTTTACAAAATTGCCCAAAATGTTGTGTGTTTTTCTCAGCTTCTTCTACAAACTATTCATATTCATAATGAAGAAAAGCTGCACCGAGCTACTGGCATAATTCTGATGCACCAACCAGTCCAGATGTTGAGCAGGAAAACAGATAAAAAGTTGAGATTTTGGGGAAAAGTCAAATGTATGAGACAATTAAGTCACAATTTTGAGACAAAATAGTCGGAATAAGAGGGAAAAAAAAGACCAAATTGACATTTGGAATAAAGTCAAGATTGTTTGAGAGGCAAAATTCAGAAATATAACCTAAACATTCTGAGTTTATGACCCATATTTGAGTAAAAAGTCAAATTTTTTTGAATAAGAAATCTACATTTTGAGACACAAAGTCGTAATTTTGAGATAATAAGTCAAAATTTGTGATAAGAAGTCCAAATTTTGAGATAAAGTGGTCAAAATAAGACCAAATTAAAAGATACAAAAATTCAAATTTTGAAATAAAGTCAACATTTGTAGGAGGGAATAAAAATTCTGAAATAAAAACTAAACATTCTGAGTTTATGATCCATATTTCGGGTGAAAAGTCTATTTTTTTTTTATAATAAATCTACATTTTGAGGCGCAAAGTCTTAATTTTGAGATAATAAGTAGAAATCTGGGATACGAAGTCCAAATTTTGAGATGAATAAATCAAAATTTTGAGATAAAATGGTCAAAATTAGACCAAATTAATAAAAAAGTTCGTATTTTGAAATGAAGTCAACATTTGTTGGAGAGAATGAAAATTCTGAAATAAAACGTAAAAATTCTAAGTTTACTATCCACATTGGAGATATATAGTCTAAAGTTTAGTTTGATTTTTGAGTGATAAATCTACATTTTTTGATAAAAAGTTAAAATTTAGAGATAAAAAGCCAAAAGTATGACATAAAATGTCAAAATTGTGAGATAATTAAGTCAAAATGTTGAGATAAAGAAGTCTAAATTAGATCAAATTTATAGGTTAAAGGTCGAAACTTTAAAATAAAGTCAATACTGTCGCGAGAGCATCAAAATTCTGGAATAAAATGTAAAAATTCAAAGATTTTTATTCTATATTTGAGATTAAAAAAAAAAAAGTCTGCCTTTTTTGATAACTACATTTGGGGATAAAAAGTCAGAATTTTGAGATAAAAAAGTAAAAATTATAAGAAAAAGAACAAAATATTGAAGTGAAAAGTTCAAATTTTGAAAGTTAATGATGCTCAAAAATGTTATCTATCCATCTAGATAGATAGATAGATAGATAGATAGATAGATAGATAGATAGATAGACTCTGCTTTATGGTGATGTCAGAAGTCTCCCTGCTCGTTGTCATGGTTTGCAGACCTCCAGTGATGAGAGGGACTTTGTGGTGAAGGCGCATTTATCAGAGTTTGGCTGCATCTGCTTCTGATCGAGTCTCTGGCGCAGCAGCAGCAGCTGCAGCGATCCTGCATCAGCAGAGTCAGCTGTAGAAACAGAGTTCGCTCACTTTACGCCGAAGCCCATCGGAGAACAGAAACTCCACGTAGACTCGGCTCTGGCACGTCGAGTTGGCAGGAAATCACATACAGAACATTTCAGAGACGACAGAGGACAGAAAAAAGCACGGGGCCGTGTAGTTCCGAATGTGGGGAATCCCCCGGTTCTCATGCGAGGGTCGGCTATTTTTAATCTGGAAACAGGCCCTCTTTGAGTCCCAGCACGACCACGTCCACCCCCCCCCCTCCCCTCCTGTGCCAGCCCGGTTAAGACAAAAGATGCTTCAAACAATAAACGCAGCACAAAGAGGAATGCTCCAGCGCTGCCTCAAAGCTGCGGCGCTCGCTCGCTCACACACTCAGGGAAACAAATGAGAGTAAACGGGGAGTTTCCAGGCCTCACATGCTCCAGATCTGTGCAGGCTTCATGGGGAAATGAAGAGAACACTTTAGGTTCTGGAAGCTCGCTGAATGTCGGATTAATTTGATTTGGGAGGGATAAATCACTTGGCTGAATTGGTTCTAATACGCCTCAATTTAGTGTCAAATAAAACAAAGTGGGAGTCAGCAGAGGAGGGAACTATTTTTTCTATTTATTTTTTTCATTCTGAAGGATATAAAATCAGGTCCAACTTCTCAGTCTAGAGAATGTTTTGAGTTATCAACGCTCCCTGGACAAAACGAGACACATGAAACCTTAACCGCAGACTTCAGGAAGTCAATAGTAGAAAGATTTCATGTTATTATTGCCGCAGATCTGTCAGTTATCTTGTTTTATGAAGGAAATAATCTACATCCATGTTTGTCTGTGTTCTTATTCACATATTCAGGAATAAAGGATGTTACATTAATACTGATACAGGATCAGTATTGGCACTGGTCAATGTTAACACCAAGTTATCGGATCAGTATCTATATTGGCGAATACCAACACAAAGTTATTGGATCAGTGTTAGTTGATATCCAATCAGTGTCAGTACCGGTGGAAACCAACTCATCAGGCAGGTATTGGCAAATATTGGACCAGTATTGATTCTAACACCAAGGTGTCAGATCAGTTTAAGTTGATACTGATCCGATATCAGTCAATAATGATACTGATCCTAAAACCGTGGCATTGGTAGACTGATACTGGTCCAATATCTACAGATACTGAACCAATAACTTGCCATTTGGTATTGACTGATACCAGAACTGGTCTGATATAGACCACGATTGATCCGATAACTTGCCATTGGGTTGATTCCAATGCCAAACTACTGGATCAATACTGGTTTCTGTTGACTCCATGGCCACGTGTTTGAGTTGGTAACAGTCCGTATTGGATCAGAATTGGTATTGGCTTACACCAACACCAAGGTATTGGATCAGTTTCATTATTGATCACTTCCAATGTGAAGTTATTGGATGGTATCGGTATTAGTATCGGTGGATATCTGACTTGTATCAGTATTAGTTGATTCCAACACCAGGGTATCAGATCAGTTTCAGTCAATATTGGATATGTATCAATTTTAGATGTTTCAGAATCAGTATCAGTCAATACGATAACGATACTGATCCTTGATATTGATACTTTGACATTAGTATCTAGTGACGCCAAAATGATAACTTTCTGCTGGTATTAACTGATACTGATCTGATATTGACAGATGCTGATTTGATAACTTGCTGTTTGGTCGATTCCAACACCAAGCTATTGGATCAATATCAATGTTCGGCTTGATATCATTCTGATATTGGTCAATACCAAAACCAGGTTATTGGTCAAGGTGTTGGTAGATATCTGACCAGTATTGGTATCAGTTGATACCAACTCCAAGTTATTGGATCATTATCGATATTGGTATATCAAATCAAGCACAATCAGACATGTGGTCCAGAATCAGATTTTCAGACTTCAAACAGTTAAACTCAACTTTCTGTCCCAAAATCTTAAAGATGCTGTGTATCACTCCTGACTCACGACACTTATGACACGCTGAAATGTGTGTTAATGTGTTTGGGAAGATATTTCAGGTTTTTTGTTGATGCTCTGGTGAATTTGGGGGCTTTTCAGACTCATGTGTGTGTGATTGTCCTTCCATTCCTTCCACTCCACTGGCTCATTCTGTTATTGTTTGGGTTCACTGATAGCTCTGACTCACCCAGACGTGCAACAATACACCCGCTGTCTAAGTGTATGTCCAGTGTGTGTGTGTGTGTGTGTGGTCTGATGCACGGTGGAGAAGCTGTGGTTGTTTGCTGAGGTGCGTGTAACCATGTGTGTGTGTGTGGTCCACTGAGACAGAAGATCAGCGTTTGCTCTTCTTGAGGCTCTTTGAGGGTTTCAGTGCGTTGCTACGGCGACGATGTTCTACTATCTATGTGATGATAAGACGACCTCTGGACATGTGTTGATGAGCAGATCTGTCAAAATATTGATTTTTCTGTGATGGACGAATCTAAAGCAGGTGAATGAGGATCAGATTGAGTGTTAAGGTGGAGTAATCAGAGACTAACTATTTAATCTCATTCCCGCAGATTAGAGTCAGTGAGCTCATGTGGATGGTTCAGACTCAGAGGGATTATTTCAAAGCTCTCAGGGATTAAACCTGTTAGATTACTTAAAGCAACAGGTGTCACTGTCGGGTGTGGATGGTGTGAGCCATGATATCATCACATATCTGAGCTCATATCAGAGATATTCCTGGGTTTTCCCAGTTTCAGGGACAAAATACAACATCTGGATCCAGTTGGTTAAACACTGGGAGGTAGAATCAGATCATTCTTACCCAGATACAAACTTTTAGACATGACTACATCTGGGTTTTTAGACTTCTGGTTGGATTTGATCAGATTATGAGACTAGTTGAAACAGTTTTGATAAGTGAACTAGTGTACGGTCTCTTCCTTTAAAAGCATGAAGTCAGCAAAAATGGACCGGTGTTCTGGCTTAAATGGCGACCTTTCTATTTGAGGACTTAACATCCTTCTCAAAAAGCTTTAGATCATCATTGAATATTTGTCTGATGAGGAGATTTGGATAAAAAACTAAACCAGCATTTCTGAGGAGTTTCAGCTGAAGGTCTCCAGTTTACAAGGTCACTTTTTGAACTGGAACACCAGGAGCAGACAGACACACATTCACACTATCAGGCTCAAAGAAGAACATTATTTAGGAAGAACTAAACTAAGTCCATCACAGCTGGGGGTCAGCTTACTGTGGACAGAGGGAGGCTGGTAGCTCTGGGGTAATTGGCGAGCCAGCCAAGAGAAGAACACCAGCAGTATGTAGACCCTGGTTCTTACAGTTATATTGACTGACTATAGGGCCCATAAAAGCTTTTCTTGAAACCTTAGTGACCTTAAGCTTCAAGTCAGAATGAAAAATGTCACAAAAAAAATCAACGAATCTGGTGTTTTCAAATGGAAACATGCTCCACAGCGCCCCCTGTGTGAGAAAATCAGCCCCCTAACCATTTTGAGCTATAGGCCTGAAATTTTTCATGCATAACTATCATGCCAAGACCAGCAAGAAAGCCTCTTACGGCCATCATGAATTCTGAACAGGAAGTTTGTAAATTTGAGTTCAATGGTTGATTTTGACAATTTATGGGGCACATATTTGAACGAAGTCATCCCACAGGTTTTTATTAATCTATTTTTTAATTTATTGAAAGATTTTTGGTCGGCCAGAATGCAAACCAAAAAGCTTATAGTTTGGTACAACTTGTGCACATACTGCAAGATGCAGCTTATCACCGCTCATGGATTCAATTCTTTTTGATTTCCCGTAACAGGAAGAAACATATGACAGGAAGAAACATATGACAGGGAAACTGGGTATTAAATGTACTAAAAGTCCCTGAGTCTGATTGAAACCAATGGCAGGAAACTTTGGGGTTTTATGGTGCGCGTCTACACCGCAGCGCCACATATTGCTTAGATTTCCAATTTGGCTTTGAGAGTCTCGGAGACGAGTTTCCTCCAGCTCACACACGCAGAGATGCGTGTCGACGTCTCATTGAGGAGACAAACGGAGATATGAGGAGGAGGAAGTCAGCAGACATCAGTTATTTTCATCCCGAGCTGCTTTGACTTCGACCTCCCCGTTCGGCTTCAGCTGTTGTTGCCAAGCCGTGTCTGACGCTGCCTCCTATAGCGCAGTATAGAGGATCAGTTTTTCCACCAACGTGCTCTACCTTCGCCCCAGAGGCTCGCACAGGATCGGGTTTTATTGGTCCAGGTCAAAAGCTGGGAATCAATGGATGACCCAACAGGAATGTGCGAGCGACACGTGTGCTCAGCAGGGGGGGTTTGATCCCCAAGAGTGTGTTTTCTTTGTCTTTAAGTGCGTGTGAGGGAAGGAGGGAGAGACCAATTTAAAGTCGAATCAAATCCTTCACTGCAAATATTTAGATTTAATTCAAAGCTACTAATAAAAACCTCCCACTCCACACTCCCCTGGCCAAAACACACATCTGTCCCCCCACCTCCTCTCTCTCTCACTCTCTCTGTCTCGCCATCACACCTCCCTCTCTCTTTCTCTCTCTCTTTCTCTCCCCCCTGCAGTCTTTCGTTGTTATGGTTAAAGCCCACATCGAGAATCGGGTTACAGTCAGAGTTAGGGCCTCCAGGCGGGAGGGGGCGAATTTTTCAGGAGTGACACAAGTAGTTTTTCTTTTATGAGGTAGAAGCTAAGTGACTCTTTGGCTGTAATTTATGTGTGTATATGTGTGTGGTGTGTGTGTGTGTGTGTGTGCATCTAAACAAGCCTTGGGCTCGTTTCCAGAGTTATGTAAAGTGTTTGAATGTGTGTAAGACATGAGAAGAACAAGAGAGGGTGAGATGTTGGCTGATGCAGTTTGTTGTACAAAGGCAGGATTAGACAGTTTAGGAGATTTTCAGCCTCGGTTTTTGTCTCTACAATCAAACCTGACATCAAATGAGTCATCGCTTTTCCAAATCCAGAAAATGCTAAGCCACGCTAGCTTCAATTCACTATGTAAGAGGCGAGTTTGGACCCTTTAGCCTCCCTGCTAAAAGCTACAACATGTACACCTGGTCAACCAAGTCAGCTGTACCTCTCTTTGGGCAAAATCAGCGCCTAAATGTCAATGCTAAGCTAAGCTAAGCTAACTAGCTTGCGGTAGGTGTTCGATATGTAGCAAATATACTCATGTTTGGTATCAAATAACTTGTCTTGCTGTGGGAAAAATGGCACAAAGGCTTTTTTATTCACTGAGTCAGCAAAGATCAAAACATGTACAGTTAAAGCTAAACATCTCTTGCGTCGATTACCATGTTGATAACAGTAAGTTTTGCTCACCACTCCTGATACTCCACCATGAATTAAGGATAAACATCTGATCTAAGAGCAACAATCTGTGAATAAAGCAAGCTGTGCTTCTCTTTGGGTGAAATAGTACTCTTAGTGTCAATGCTAAGCTAAGCTAATTAGCTTGCGGTAGGTAGGTTTTTGATATGTAGCAAACATAATCAAGTTTGGTATCAAATAACTCGTCTTGTAAAGGGGAAAAGGGAGCAGAGGCTGTTTCATTTGAATAAATAACTGCTGTAGCTAATCTAGTAAAACCGCAAAGGATTGTTGTTGTTTTTTCAGTGAGATACTCTTTATTGGGGTTTGTCCTCCTTTCCAGATACAAATAGAAATATTTAAAACATGTTTCAGAAAAAATAATATCAAATGAAATAAAAAAAAATGAAAGAATAGTAAGTCAAACAGAATAAAAAGAAAATAAGACTAGTGGCATACTAATAGAAGTATAAAAATGTCATTTTAAAATGCAAAGTCAACAGGGAAACTGAAATTCACAATTTGTTTTGTCCAAAATTCTGACTTGGTGTTATTTTGGGAGATTCTGTGCAAAGATTTGTATTTGTAAAATGACTGCAAGTCCTATTTTCAGCTTTATATCATCATCTGTGCTTCGCAGAAACACAACAACATCACCTCTTGACACCAAACTTCCCTGAGAATTCTCTTATCACTGGAATTAAAACCCTCCCTGCACTTCCCAGTCCCACAGAGTATCAGAGCTGTTTAGCTGTTATCAAATGTCATGTTTCCTTGCCAGAAAACACGATAAAGAGCCACAAAAGTCCCAGCAATAAGGGAGGAGAGCGGCTAAAATAGAAGAAATGAGGAAGACGGCGATCCTAACACACACACACACGCTTAACAGCTCGGCACGTGAAAGCAGGATATTTGTGTTCCCACGTTGGAATGCTCATTAGGATGTAACTGCAGCTGTGATGTTTGGATATGTGTGAGCCAACAGCTGGTGTCGGTGTTATCTCAGTGTTTGCAGAGTCAACGAGGTTGTAAAAGTCTGATAAAGGATGTTTGTTACGATGTAAAAGCCCAAACAAACGACGGCTGAATCTGGATGTAGAGCTGCTCCGGAAACTGAGTCAGCAAAGACGAAAACCTTTACGTTTGGAGTTAAACATCTGTGACGTGGGTTAGCAGGTTGAAAACAGCGACTTTTTGAGCTTGTTGAAGGTTGTATTTCACTCTTTAGTTTGTGTGAATACACTTCAAAGACAAGATATTTATCGATCAAACTGATAAACTTTATGTTTTTCTGCAAATATTTGCTCATTTTGAATTTGATGCATGCAACACGTTCCTAAAAAGCTTGGACAGGTTCAACAAAAGTCTGTAAAAGTTGAGGAATGCTGAAAAACACCTGTTTGTCAAGTTCACCACTTTGTCAACAGCTGCGTGAGCAAATAGTCCAATAGTTTGAGATCAATGTTTCTCAACTGCAGGTATTCATGGATTTCATCATCTACAGTCCATAATATCATCAAAAGATTCAGAGAATCTGGAGAAATCTCTGCACGTAAGCAGCAAGGCCCAAAACCAACATTGAATGGCCGTGACCTTTGACCCCTCAGGTGGTGCCACATTAAAAACCCACATCATTGTGTAAAGGATATTAGCACGTGGGCTCAGGAACACTTCAGAAAACCATTGTCAGTTAACACAGTTCATCACTACATCTACAAGTGACAGTTCAAACTCTACCATGCAAAGACAAAGTCAGACATCAACAACACACACAAACGCTTCAAACTCTTTTTGGAAATCATGGACGTGGTGTCCCAGAGCAACATCTGCTGCCATCCAAGACACTTTGTCTTTTTCAGGGACGTCCCTGATTATTTCAGCAAGACAATGAAACCAAGACACATTCTGCTCCTGTTACAACAGCGTGGCTCTGTAGTAGAAGAGTGCAGCTACTAGACTGACCTGCCTACAGTCCAGACCTGTCTCCCATTGAAAATGTGTGGAACATTATGAAGAACAAAATACAACAACAAAGACTTTGGGACTGTTGATCAACTGAAGTTGTTCATCAAGAAGAATGTGAAAGAATTCCAGCTCCAAAGCTTCAACAATTAGTTTCCTCAGTTCACAAACACTGAACCAGTGTTGTTACATGAACAGTGAGAAACATGAACCTGTCCAAGCTTTTGAGGAACGTGTTGCAGGCATCAGAATCAAATGGGTGAATATTTGCAAAAAAAAAAAAAAAAAAAGTTTCTCAGTTTGAAAAATAAGCATCTTGTCTTTGTTGTGTATTCAGTTGAATAGGTTAAAAATGATTTACAAATCATTGTACTCTGTTTTTATTCATGCTTTACTCTACATTCCAACTTAATGTGAATCAGGGTTATATTTCACCCACACAATGATGGAATGAATTGATGATAAAACATGATTTAAGCGCAGAAATCTGCTCTTTAAGGACCTGAAACGTATGTCTTGGCTCTGAATTAGAGTCTAATTTATTCTGTTATGTGGCTGAAGAGCACTGGAGCATGAATGCATCAACATTTACTCCCATAAAAGGCAGATAATCAAAAAATCATGCCTGAGCCTGAGCTAAATTGTTCATTTTGGGTGCATTAACGTCTCCAGAAACAATTTAATAATTTGGGTGTTAGCGGGAAACAGATGTTTGAAGGTTTCTTAATTTAAGAGTTGACTTCACGTCCGTCTTCCTTCACTGTAACAGCCCCATATGGCTCCCATCACGCAGAAACCGAATCCTCCGCTCCGTACTTTTATCAAACCAGAGGACGAGAAGAAAAGGAAATTCATTCTGCTGGAACCTGCTCAATCAAACCGGGGCTGAGACATTTGGATTTAGGGGGCGTGACGGGAGGAAAGAGAGGAGAGGAAATGTGGTGTTTTTGATGTCAGATACTTTATCCAATAGATTTATCTAAAACATCTTCAGACTGGAAATTATAGGTCTCGACAATCCAAAACACACTTCTTTCAGTGGAGGAAGTGGTGAACATCTTCACTCCTAACTGTCCTTAAATTAATTTAAATATGAGCCTGATGATGCTTTAATATTAGAGATATGGTGTTTACATGCATGAATACATATGAAAAACAGGATACTTAAAAACCCAGTCAAAACCAGGACACTCAAACTGATGTTGAAGCGTTCACTGTGGGAAAAAATATGTCCACATTAGGAAGACAAACTTGAATTTTTCTTCATAAAGTCATCAGTCAGTTGCTCTGTTGCTCCAACAAAACAATGACTAACCAGCTCGAGGTTAAAGAGAGGCTATTGTGCTTTTTTTAGTCTTTATTCTGTCCCTAATGTACTGTTATGGACTTTCTGGTGAAAGAAATTTGTCATATTGTGATATTTACACTCACGGGATGTAAGAAGGGTTGGTTAGTCAAAGATAAATTATGGCCCCATGATTTGTTGACGGTTTGGATTCAGAGTGTCAGACGACCAGCAGCAACATGCACAAAGTAAGGAGTATTAAAAACCTAAAGCATATGATCAGTGATTTTAACATTTAAAAGCTGGACGAGATATGCAAGGCAGATATCTCAAAAAGAACGTTTCATATGTCTGCAAATATATTCTGCCTATCCACAATTGTCATTTCTGATATCTACAACGTCATTTTGTATATTCAAAATGTGAATTACTGGTATCGGCAAATGAATTGTAGATGCCAATTATATCTCTAACTTCATTTCGACGAGGCAGAATTAGAATTACAGATATCTTGAATTCACTTCAATTCAAGATATCTACATTTCCTTTTTTGGATATCCAAAATTAAATTTTGACCAGGTGAAATGAATTGTAGATATCTGTTAAAAGAATTTTGACAAGTCAAAATCAACCAGTTGAAATTCTGTTTTGAAACAAAAGCGATACCAATGTATGCTAACTGCTAGCATATCAATATATGCTATGCTTGCTATATCGTTTGTGGTACATTTTTAGATATACAACATGTTTAATGTATTGTATCTGAATCTCTTATGAAAGCGTAATGTATGTTTCTTTGTGCGTTCAGTTTTACAGATTCTTAAAAAGAACCCTGGCTACCAGAACGTCATTTCCCTAAATGATCAGTGTTTTTACCAGCTACATAAGAACGATAA
Source organism: Thalassoma bifasciatum (assembly GCA_008086565.1). NCBI lineage: Eukaryota > Metazoa > Chordata > Actinopteri > Labriformes > Labridae > Thalassoma > Thalassoma bifasciatum. The sequence goes on from RPOG01001880.1 coordinate 94,672, forward strand.
TAAAATCTCTCAAAATATCTTAGTTTGTATAAAATTTGAAAAAATATTTTCACCTGTAGGCCGCCATTGTTGTTTACGCCGCAATAACGTCTGGGTAGTGATGTCATATGGTTGCACCGGGCTGGATCTCATACAGGATCATATAAGTCCTGGAGCGGACTTCAGTGGTTTCCAGAGGAAGTTTTGTGGGTTTGTGTTGGAAAATAGTCGGCACAGCATTTGGCTTTAGTCTCCGTTTATAATGACCCACACCTGTCAGCTCTTTCATCAGCATGGGCCGGCTAAATGCAGCAAATGCTTCTGGGGAGAAGTGGCCAGAACATAGCCGCGGCTCCATGGGAAGTTGTTTACGCCCACAAGCGATTTTCCCACAACTTCCTTCTTTTCTTGTCTTTTGGGAAGCTGTGCAGACTAACATCAGTCTCCTTGTTTCCTTTGGGCTGAAAAGTGCACCCAAAAGCAGCCACATGTGGCATTATTATGTTTTTTTCCCTCCTCAAACCTCGTGACTTACGGCGACTAGTAGTGAGTAAACGGCCAAATCCAGATGCTCGGCACCAAGCAACCAATCTACGTCATCAACCCAGAATGCATTGCAGCAGTAAAACAATGGCTGCGCCTTAAGGATAGAAACTGTGTTTTAAACTGTATTTTTTTTTAAAGAAAGACCAATTTGTTATGTCTTTTAACAACAAATTCTAGTTTGAGACAAACATTTAAGCAAATTCATGCCTGTTAGTCCTTACAGTCGGGGTTCACTTTAAGTAAAACTTTAAGTGGAAAATCTTGAATCAGAGTTTTCTTGCTAAGTTAAGCTCGCTGGGGCAGAACAGAGGTCGTAAGGTCAGTTTGCGTTGGCGTAATGTAAAGGTTTGATAAGGGAATTTCTCAAGAATAAAGGTTCACAACATCGATGAATTTATCCGTTTCTTTAACTGGTTCTCGATTCACATCCCTAGTTATGACCTCATCACTTCAGAAAGTTTTGTGGAGATCTCGTTCAGATCTCGTGCAGATTCATTCTGTGTTTCATGCATGAAGTTGTGCAGGTCTCGGTCTGTAAATTTTGCTCGAACCTGCTGTGGGAATGAAGGAACATCCCACCCTGGAGAGAAAAAGGAGGAGGAGGAGGAGAGGGAGGGGGAGTGTTTGTTAGTGTGGTCTGTCAGCTTTAATGTTCTCCTCCCTTAAAGAAACTTTGTGTCTCGTCTCAGCATTTGGACCTGGACTGAAAACCTCCAGTTCTTCTGTCAGATCTCATTTCTGCACAAACTGAACAGCTGGGAAACTCTTTTCTTCACTTCACTGTTTCACCTCCAACAAATCATCCTTCAATTCTTCCACTCTCTTTTCTCCTCTGTCGGGTTTGAGACGGTGAAGACTCGACTGGTGAAGGTTTTTCTGCTTGACGTGACTTTTTTCCACTCTCAGCGGATATTTTCTCTGAAACAATGAGAGAAATTCAAACCTGTTTGTTTGCTGTGATGACCTCATTCCTCAGTCACGGATCTGAAACTACATTTGTAGGATTAGGAAACCTGTGATTACTCTCGGTAGCTCTGACAGCTCCTGATAACCTTTGACCTTTTCTGCAGCAAAGAAGCGAAAGCAGAGTTTTCGTTGACGTCTGTTTGATGGAGCTGGTTTCTGCAGGGAGTGGATGTTGATATCAGAAGATTAATGTTTTTTCTCAGGACTAACTAGGATTAAAACATGTAGTTGAAAAGTTGTCGGATATTAATCAAAAAATGTACCTTACATTTAAATTAATTTTAGGATCTCACCTTAAAAAGTTTTCATTAAAAACATTACGGGGCGCAGATGGCCTAGTGAATATGGCCGCGCACCATGAGGTTTGCCCTCGAGCGGGTGGCCCGGGTTCGATCCCTGCCTGTGGCCTGTTTCCCGCATGTCATTCCCCACTCTCTCCCCCTTTCCTACTCTATCCACTGTCCTCCTCTATCCAATTAATGGCAGAAAAGCCCAAAAATTATCTAAAAAAAACAAAAAAAACATTACAAGATACATTTTTTTAAATTAAATGAAAATTAATTTATGAATTAAGTCTTTTTTTCACCACAGTTTATTTCAGTTCCTCAAGGTTTTTTTCCACTGAAAGATTTGTGGCTTTAATGTCATTATTTTATAGTTATTTCTCACTAACTCGTGACTTTTTTTTGCTTATAACTTCATTGTTTTTATATGTAAAAGCTTATATTCTCCATTTAGGGCTCTTTTCTTCTATCTTAAAGATGAAAAACAGGATTTTGCATACAATCTTCTGATTCAAATATTGTTATTTTCAGAATTTTAATTAGATAAAATGATCACTTTTTCTATAATCCATCAGCAACTTTAGTCTTGGATAGTTAATTCCTGGAGAAATTCAACTTTATTTTAACACCTACATATTTTTTCTTGAACTAAATATGTTCACATTTCTGTAAAATTGGACTGCATGGTGAAAATGTCAGATTTTTTGAATCCTTAAAGCGTTCCTTTATCCGTTGTTGTAATATCTAGTTTAGGAACTTAAATCCCTGAAGTTTTAATGCACCAGTTAGTCTCACGTTATGGTGAATTATGCTTCTATCTTGTTAATTTATGGGTTACTTCAGTTCATGTTTTTTTTCTTTCTTCTGTCTTTCGTACTAAAATTGCTCTCAGAAATGAATTTGTTTTACTTTTCAACATCTGACTCAAATGTTGCTTTAAAGAGTTTCAATATGGTAATTTAATTAGATTTTTTGAATTATTTGACAACTTCAGTGTTGTTAATGACGGATGGTTTATTCCTGGAACGAAACAACTTCCTCTTCATTTAAATTTGGGATCTTATCTGTAAAATTGTGACTTTATAATAGAAAAAATACAATTTTTTCATTATTATTGATGCAGTCTTAATCCTCTGCTGAACTATTTGACTTGGGATTGAAAAAGCAGGAGTATTAAAGCTTTGGATTTGTGTCAGAAAGTCTCAGATTTAGAGTAAAGTTTGCTTTTTTAAAACTCAACTGTTATTGGAAATACTTGAGTTTCTCGTGTTGTGAGGCCTGAAAAGTTGTTGTGCGAGAAAACGAAACTGAAACTTAAGTACGTGTTGTCACTTTTGCTGTGGAGCGCTGTCAAAAATATTTGACATGAATAAGCCAAAGTAATTTAAAGTGGTATAGACCAGTGTTGAATTATTTTTTTGTTTCATTATTGTTTGATTTTATTCAGCTCAACATTAATCACTCACTGAATGTTTTCAACGTCTTCCTTCTTACTCATGATGAGATAAAACCAGGACACTGAGAGAAAGCATTTCCCAGAAGTCATCGGTGTGTTTGTTGTGGTAGCTTGTGACACTATCGGCCAATCATGTGCCAGAACGGGAGCACTGGTTGGACAAGTTTTAATTGTGACATCAATAGAAGACGCTGTTTGCTTCTTTTGTTCCCGGACAAACAGCTCTTGAAGAATTGTGACCCTTCTCTGACACCGTACCCCCTCATTACGTGGGCAGTAGAAGTAAAACACTCAGATGTGTCTCTCCTGACTCATCCCGCCTCACCACCTCCTCCTGGACTGGAAACACTTGCCCACCCAGGCTGGACGTGCCCACCCACAGGCCCCTGAAGGACCCCACAGCTGCACACTGACCCCGTCTTCCTTCATCAACTTCTCTCTGTTTTCTTTGCTCTTTCATTAGCTGCACTCTGTTTACACTTCTCCTCGAGGGTAAATTACAGTCTTGAATTCTGGGTGAATTGTACAAAGTGTTGGATGAAATTAGTGGATGAGATCCTTGTCATGTTGTTGGTCCCTGAGGGTAAAAGTAAAACTTCCTATCATGACTTAAACTTCGGATTTAAAGACTTAATTTGCTGTTGGAGACGTTGAGCTGAAGTTGCTGCTGTTGACATTTTCTGTGGTTTGATAACATGTTAAAAGATTACAACAAGACTTCCAGGTGGAAAAATGAAGATATCTGTTTGCCAGGTTAGGACCAGTTAAAGGACCATTGCGAATTTTTGTGCTTTCATGACTTTTCTGTAGACGGGCAAATTGATAAAAAAAAAGGCACTAAAATGCCCTCTTTGAAGGCAAAATGTACACTGGAGTGTCCTCTTGGGAGCCAAAACACATACTGAAGTTCCCTCCTAATGTGGTAAATCCATTGACTGTATAGAGAATGGACAGCGTGGCTCCGCCTGTCACGAACGGCAGCTGTCAACTATCGTAAAACGAAACTTATATCTCGTTTTTTAACGTCCAATAACTAATGAGAAACTAACTTCTCAGAAAAAAAACACCTGAACACCATGCAGCCAAATGACATCATCATACTACCTTAGCATAAGGATGAGAGAAACGTTTCTACGAGGTATCGTAATTTTTTTAAGTTTTCCCGGCTCATATCTGGAATACATGGGGAGGCGGGGCTTATGACCTATACTGCAGCCAGACACCAGGGGGCGGGGCTTATGACCTATACTGCAGCCAGACACCAGGGGGCGGGGCTTATGACCTATACTGCAGCCAGACACCAGGGGGCGGGGCATCTGCTGGAGGCTTCAGTTTGAGCCGAGCGTTGTTACGTCCACTCATTATACAGTCTATGGGTAAACCACATAGATCCTTGACTAAAACCTATTAAATGTTCCTCTTGGGAGCCAAAAAGGCTAAAATCGACCTCCTGGGAGCAAAATTAGGCTAAAGTGTGAGAACAGGAGCCAAACAGATGCTTAAAATTTGTGCTAAAGCTTCTTCTTGGGAGCCAAAACAGGTGCTAGAATGTCTTTCTAATGTGGTATTGTGGCCCTAATGTCATAAACCCAATTAATCTTTGGCTAAAAAAATGATGAAGTTTCCTCTTCCGCTTGCTAAACACTTGTGTTAAAGTGTCTTCATGGGAGCCAAAACATGTGCTAGAATATCCTCAGCATGTGGTGAACCCCATTAATCTTTGGCTAAAAAATGATGAAGTTTCCTCCTGGGAGCCAAAATGTGATAAAGTTTAACTACAGGATCTAAACGCTTCACCTAAAGCTTCTTCTTGGAAGCCAAAACGTGTTGGAATACCCCCCTAATGTGGTAAATCCTGTTAATATTTGGTATAAAGATGGTGAAGTGTCCTCTTTGGAGCCAAAACATGTCAAACTGCTTTCTACCAAGCCAAATTACGCCCTCTTGGAAGCAAAAATATGCATAAGTGACCAAAATGGTGCCAAAATGTGCTAACGTGCCCTCTTGGGGGCCAAAACACAGGTTAAGGGGCCTGCTTAGGCCCGAGATTAATGTTAAAGTTCCTTCCTTGGTGCCAAACTTGTGCGAAAGTGCCTTTTTGGAGCAAAAACACATACTTTAATGCACTCCTGGGCGCCAAAATGCATGCAAAAGTGACCTCTTTGGCGCCAAAACCCATGTTTGAGTGCCCTCTTTGGAGTCGCCAAAGATCGCTTGGACGTGACAAAGTCTTGCATTTAAGCCAGACAACCAGACAAGAATATGTTTGCTACCAAGTATAAAAAACTGCAGTTCCTGAAGTGTCCACTTGAGGCTCTTTAAAACCAAAGGGGTCCCCATGAACACTCATTATAAACTCATTTTTGCTGCTGCACCTCCAAATTTATAGACATTGACTCTACAACATTTTTATTTTTGTGTTTTTTTCTGTTTCTGGAGGTGTCAGAGCTGCTTTTACTGGCTCATTCAGACTCTCTGACTCGTCTCTCTGCTCCCTGTGTCTCTGTCTTCCTGTGCGACCTGACCGCCTTGTTTTGGGTCTTCCTCTAAAGCTTCAGCCTCTGAACTCAGATCGTTTATCTTCTCTTTCAGCCTCTCTCACGTTAGCTTCGTGGCCCCGGGCGTTTCAGTCGGTATGCGCTCACAGGTGACTGAGCTGAACTGGAAAGTCCTGACCTCTCTCGTTACCTTTCTCATCCTCCCTTCTTTCTCTCTTCCTCTTCCTCCACGAGAACCAGAAACTCAACCCTTGGAGTGAAAGTTTGTGGTGTCTCATAACATTTCAATTCCACTATCTGAGATAAGACTCTCAAACACAAACCACAAAGTGTTTCCCTCTAAACAGAAATGCCCTCGATTGTTTTAAAGCACGAGGAAGTTAAAGAGAGAAAGAAATGACCGGAATATCAGAAGGCAGGTCCGCCCTTCTTTTGTAAGTCTTTAACTTTATTTAAACTGGATGAAATCCAAAAGAGCAGAGCTGACAAAGAGAGGTCAGAGTCCCACACGCCAAGACTGGGAGTGGTTTCACCGAGCAGCAAACTCCTGCACTAATGCAACCCTGCAAACACGTAAAGAGAGGTGCATTGTTTTTCCAGGTGAATCAGTAACCAGCGAGTGACGCAGCTAAACCTCAGAGAAAAGGAGCATTCTTCAGCTCAAAGCAGAACGAGGGCCACAAAAACAGAGCTGATAGTCTCATTAATGACTCTGGACTCCAGCAAACTGTCTGCAGGAAAGATATAAGAGAGAAAAACAAATGTGGGGGAAGCCTGTGCTGCAAGTTTGCAAATGTGAATAGGAGAGTGTGATAAGGAGCTTAAAAGTGCTTTCAAAAGTTTGATAAATGAGATAAACGAAAGTGATACATGTACCAGGGGCGGATCTACTGGGGGGGCATGGGGTGGCAACTGCCCACCTAAAACAAAGCCACCCCTTTTGGTTCTTAGATTTAATTCAAAGAAAAGTTTGAGCTACACAGTTAGACTGAGTCAAAAATAATAAAACATCCGTCAAGAAACGGAAAAACCATGAAGGCCTAAAAGAGTTGTGAAGCTGAGTTTAAGGTGATAGAAATGAACTGAGTGACTACGGAATAAGTCAAAATTATATGAGAAATGAGTCCAAATTTTGAAATAAAATAAACAGAGCAAATTTTGAGATATCAAAGTCAAAGTTCTGAGGCAAAAAAGTAAAACTTTTGAGGCAATTAGTGAAAATTATGGGGCAAAAGTGTAAATTTGGGCTGAAAAATAAGGAGAAATCTCAACAAAGCTAATTTTTCAAATCGGGTTCAAAACATTCATGTTGCTATTATACAAATCAAAGAGCAAAAACATTGTTTCCTGATAAAACTGCAGATATCGCCTGACCACGCACGTTGCCGTTGTTTTCAAACATTCAGACGCTTCTCGGTGATGTCACGTCCCCAGCTCCTGCCTCTCTTCTCTGATTGGTTCGGTCAATATCGGACAGGGTGAAATCTTTTGTCAGTTGAGCTTGGTAAGATGAGTCTGCAGGATTTAAGAAAATGAATGTGGCAGCTCCATCTGCTCTGCGAGGCTATAAAACTAAAGTAGTGTTAACAAACTGTTTTATTATGCACTTCAGTTTATGTCAAAACTACTAAAACTCAGACAGAGTTGTTTGTGTTTTATTTTGAACTTAATAGCAGGATAACTGTCTCTGCTTTTTTTTTTTTTTAAGAAATAAGAGTCTTTGTTCCAAATGATCTCTTATTGTGCTACTTGAAATGTGGTATCGGTCTGAAACATCCAATTTCATCTCAAAATACCGGTCAGGATGAGTGAAAAATAAAAGCAGGGAGGAACCAGGTGCAGATAAACTCAAAAACGATTAATGAAACACAACGAAACCAAATGCCCAAAACTCTAAGAACTGAAAAAACAATAAAACACAAAGCTACTAGGGCTGAACGATACAGACAAAATTTCATATCTTCATTTTAATGCCAGATATTTAGATATAGATACAGTACAATATGACTCTGGGATTAGCAAAGACTAAGCATTTTCAGAAAAAAAAAGCATCATAATAAAACAGGATGTGTAAAGTTGGGTTCATTGATCAGAGCACACTGTCAGTCATCAACAATAACAGAAAGTCACCAATGATCATGTGACTGTCTGGGCTTTACATTCAGGGGGGGCTGGAAGTATTGATATCTGCAATATTGGGATATTAATGTCTTGAATTTTCATATCTCGATACGATACGATATGATTCGATAACGATAATGACATATCTTTCAGCCCTAAGAGCTACTGTAGAAAAATCACAGCCATAATGTAACATTGCGGGAAGACAAGGAACTGAAAAAAGACTAAATAGATGAAGGTGAATCAACACAGGTGAGAACCAATCAAAGAGGAGAGAAACACCAGGACAGGAGGTAAAAGCAAACCAGACACAGAAAAACACAAAACAATGATCTCTAAGAAAGAACTCAGAGTATCACTAATGATTCCAAGAAACAACAAAAGGCCAAACATGACAGGACTGAATGTAAAGAAGAAGAAAAATCTTTGGACTAAAAGTTAAAGACCGACATCATTTACAATTAACAAACATGTTTCTACTCAAACTCGTCCATTTCTTTAAACAACCTCAATAATAATCCATCACAGCCTGAGTTTAAACTCGCAGTTCACTGTAAATCATTTCCCAAACACTTCCATCCTCAGGAAGTGTCAGTTTATATTATTTTGTCTTTCGTTTCTCAACACCTTTTCCCGCGACAGAAACAAGTTTAAACACCTCGCTCATCGCCTCGAGCTGCAGCTGCAAACATGGCTTATGGAAGCGATGACGGATATATGGAGGCTTCGCCCTTCACGCCGTCGGTCTGCGGCGTGAAGGACGCTTTGTTTCACTCCCAGGATGTTTATCTGATGCTTTTGAAGTGGTGGAGCTGAAAAAATCCCGTGTCTGGACTTAAATTGCAGTGACCTTGGAATAAACCTCTCGACTTAATCACAGCAAACTATTGTGTAAATACTCAGTCACGATGTCTGAAATCAGAGTTTGGAGCCAAAGATAAATAGAGAAATGTGTTGATAAACTGATATTTTGTTTCTTTTTATTAGATCTGGTAAAGGCTGTCTTGAAACCTTTAGGATAATTCTTCTTTTCCTGTCTTTCTTCTGCTGTTTTAACCCTGAATTAAATGCCTCCAACATGCAGGAAAAGCCACCAATTAAAATTTGCCTATCCTTTAATTCCCAAGTAAAAAATGTGTAATTGTGGTGCTTCCATAATGATATTATGCTTCATAGCGCCCCCTTTTGACCTTGAAATGCATATGAAACTTTTTGAGTACAACTCTCATGCTGAGATCTACAAAAAAAAGACATGTATACAAGACACATCGAGGATGAAAGTTATTAAAATATATATTTTTTTTTAACTCAAAGAGCAAAGTAAGGGTAGGCTGACGAAAATTAGGATTTTTTTTTACATACGCCAATTTGCATGAAATAGTTTTTGCAAATTAATCATGTCAAGACCTTCACAAAAATATACAATGTTATGAGGAAATTCAAACCGAAAGTTTGGAAATTTAACTTCGAAGTTGAAATTTACCTATTCACAGGTTACTTGTACGAATTAGTCCCACAGTTTTTTCCAATCATCTTCAAATTGGGCATGTGTATACAAGACATATTGACAATGGAACTATATTGAAGGATTTTTTGTGACGTAATGGGCGTGACCAGAGTAGGCGACCGAAAAAATTAAGTTTTTTTCACATGCTTCAATTTGCTAAAAAATTTTTTTTTTTTTTTTGCCAATTTTAATTTCGAGACTTTTACAAAAATATAAAATGCTATGAGGAAATTAGGATAGAAACTTTAGAAATTCAACCTCAAAGTTGAAATTTTCCTTATCCCAGGTTACATACTGAAAAGTATTCGTCCCACATTTTTTTTTCCAATCACATTCAAATTGGGTGCGTGTATACCAGACATATTGACAATGAAAATATATTAAAGGATTTTTCGTAACTCAATGGGCGTGACCAGAGTAGGCGGCCAAGGTGGACAATTGTTTTCATCAACATGAAAACCTGAATAGCTTTAATGTAAAATATTGGTTTTAGACCAAAATGCACTCACATGTTCAGTGTAACAGCCTGAGTAGGAGTTCATTTTTCAAAGTAAGGCGCCCCCTTCTGGCAATAAGAAGTAATGTATTTTGCTAAGGCATTATTTGGTTGCACAAGACATATTACGAATAAAAACTTACTAAAGGATTTATTGCAACTCAATGGGCAAGCCAGGGTAGACTATCAAAATACTTCAATTTGCAAAAAATATTTTCTTTGCACATTTATCATGTCAAGACTTTTACACAAAAATAATACTATGGAGAAATTAGGACAAAAAGTTTGGTAATTCAACATCAAAGTTGAAATTTCCCGAATCGTAGGTTACTTGAATGAATTAGTCCCACGTTTTTTTTTTTCCAATCATGTTCAAATTGTGCATGTGTAAACTAGACATTTTGAATATATAATTCACCAACGTGCAAACCTGAATAGCTCTTATATACAATCTTGAATTTGGACCAAAACTCACTCACGTGTTCAGCGTGCTGAGGCAGCTTTGGATGTTGGCGCTGCGTGCAGTTGCTCTTTAGTTACATGGACCTTGTGTTCATGCAACGTTTGTGACACGTCCCAGTGGACGCACAAAGGTGAAGGCCAGCTTATCGCTTTAATTCTTTCTGACATTCGAGTTTTTCTTTTTCACTTTGGGATTCAGCCAAAGTGGAACATGTGGCGTAAAGAAACAGCCCCTCCTGACCCCAGCACATGCATTACTGCGTCTTATTATTCTAACGTCTTTACTTTGCTTTAACTCTGTAGAAGTTTTGAAGAGAAGAGTCGGTGAAACCAGCTGATGTGCGCTTTTTTTAAGCACCTGCTGCTGTTATCTGTCAGAGAGACCCGACACATTCCTGTGTGGCTGAGTGCGTTTACTTCAGGAAAGACAAAAGAGTCGTTGAGAAAGCCGGAGAGCGCGCAGTGAGGATCGGTTTTAATGCTTTCCTCCTGAAGCAAACTGATGCTGGCGTCTGAGACAGCCTGCGTGAACCCGTGTAGAAAACGCCGGTTTGGCTCCGATCCTCTGGTGTGTATATGTGCGAGGCTTTGGCAGAGCTGGTGAGGGGGGGGGTCAGACAAAAACTTGGCTCGTGGGGTAGAAACTCAACGCTCTTAATTGAAATAGCCTCGATTTTGTCCCTCATAAATACCGTTGTGTGTGGACGGCGATCAAAAATCTCCTCGTATAGCGCGCGGCGCGATCGCTCTGTTTAACGTGATGGATTGTTGAGAAAGCTGCTGGTCATTAAACGAATAGCAGAGATGAATCAGACAGCTAGAAGAAATAAATCAACGTCTGCAACACGCTGGCCATCTGCCAGGAGCGCTGAAGCCCTGCAGGGTTGATAAAGGGGGGGTGACACACACACACACACACACACACGTACATCTTTACCATAAGAAATGCACTCAAACAGGATCATAAACGTGCACACGTGTTGTCAAATAAAACTTATATGGACTAATTCTCACCCTGGCGCACATACCGCTCTTAACTACCGGACGCTTGTACGCTCATGCAAACGCACGAGTCTGCGAGTGAAAGAACGACATGAAACATGGTTTTTAATGACGGCTTTGGGTCAGATTTCAGCGCTCAGAGTCAGAAGAGCTGCACAGATTCATCCAAGCAGAAGAAAATAGATGCATAGTCAGGGCAGCGCTCATAAAGCACCTCATAATAAATACAACTGTGTTTATGACGATTCAAGACACTCTCTAAATCACTTCAGCATGAATTTCTCTTCTTTACATTTGCAGAAATATAACAGCAACCACATTTCAAAATAAAAGCCTTCACTGTGTTTTTCCGAAATCGAATTGTTCAGGCGTCATGTTCGAGGAGAGACGTTGAAGCATGACGACTGGTTTTCCTACAAAACTCCGCTGAGCTGAAATATTATCCACAGCTTCTAATTTTTTTCAATTGCTGTGAAAATCAGAGGTTTCCAGAACATTCAGAAGTCTTAATCTGCTTTGGGACGTAATGTAGAGGAGAAAATCGGAATAGTAGCGGGTGCAGTTGAACTTTTTTAGACAGGATTCATCTTGTTTTTTTTGCTTGTTTATGGGATGTCAAAAACACACGCTGATAGTTTTTAACTTTTAGGTTTTTTAGAGTCAGGCCGGGTTGGTGCATTAGCAAAAAAAAATGTACATACAAGTATAGTTGAGTGTCATCAGAGGAAATCCAAATTTTTACATTAAAGTACTGTCTGCAAAACTTAAAACATACCTGGGAAAGGTTCTGCGTAATGCCAAACATGCATGAAAAAGTAAAGTTGGGTGTTATCTACATAACGCTGAATACTTATAAGGAAGTATGGTATAATTTATGCATCATAGAAAATGCATAAATTATAATCTTGTGATAAAAAATGTGGTTATTTGTAAATGAATAATTGAATAATCTTAATATAAATCTTAGTAATTTCTCAACATTAATGAATAAGTGAGTTGAAAGGTGGTGTCAGTTGGGGGTTGATATCAATTCCTATATTGAAGGGTTCAATTTTTTTCAAATTACTCTCATTTTGTATCAGAAAAACGCAAACTTGGGGTAGGAAAGATGGATAGTTTAGAAAAAAAGATCCATCGAAGATACTCGGTTGGTACAAACAAGTACATTTAAAAAATCAAATTATTATGAAAAAGTGAAATATTTTTGTATGTTATATTGACTTATTAAACATAAGCTTCTGTAAATTTTAAATATTATGACTTACAGAGAATAAAAACAAAATTCAATTTCTCAAGAAGATCAGTAAATAAGAAAAGGAGATTTTAAACAGAAATGTCAGGGCCATTTTTCAAGTTTTCACCCAATTTTCATCCATTTTTGCTGCTTTTTGACCTTTTCTTTCACCTAAAACTTACTTGTTTTGCTACTTCTTGCTGTTAATGCCGCTTTTCCTAACTTATATAGATTCTCTGTCAAAGTTAGTTTTCAACAGTATGTTTCTGTTGTTGCAACACTGGTGTAGAGCAGAAAAGATCTACTCCAAAAGCTGTATCTGTTGCTCTGACAGACTTCAGGTTAAAGAAATATTGTACTGTCTGTCTAAATCTAATTTGCAAGTAATTACCCAGCCTGAAAAGGAAATAAAAAGTGAAATTGAGAAGAACCTGTCAAAGTGGTTTCCAGTCTTCTTTGGGTAGTTTATTGTTCTTTTTTCAAGTTAAGTAACTGGACAGCCAGGAAAACTTGGCACGTATTGAGCGTTACAAAGTCTTTTTTAATAAAGGAGGTGTATTAGGTGAATGGTATAGGTCTAAGTACCCTGCCTTGTGGAACTCCATGACTGCGTTCGATGAGATGCTTTGGGATAGATCTTAGAGAGTTGAGTAAATCACCTGTAAGCCGTTCGAACGTCTCCTCTCTCTCAGGTGTGATTCTCGCAGCAGCAGCAGGATGTGACTCAGATTGATGGTGTTTTCACTTCACTCCTGAACTTGTGTTGGTCTCTGCCTCTGTGTTTGGATAAACATTATTTATGTTTAGTGCCACGGCTTGCGAGGTCTCAGCTGTTATTCCACCCCCGCTTTCTGTCTTGTCTGTCTTGTCACAAAGCAGTGAAAGTACCCTGAAATACAGCCAGCCTTCTCTTTTCTGAGCTCCCTGTCTGTCCCCCCCTACACACACACACACACACACACACACACACACACACACACACACACACACACATACAAAACTAGACCTCTGGCCTACTGGATTTGAATTACGTGGCCACCTTCTCCTCTTCCTAATCCCTTCAAATGAGAGTTTTGGTTCTGCCAAGGAACTCCCAGACCAGCACACACACATACTGGTTTTCGTACATTATGGGGACGACCTCATTAATCATCACTTGTGGGGACCATAAATTATGGGCCAAAGCTAAAAATATATCCTCCTTTTTGGTAATAAAATTGTGTCTGGAGGGGATTTTATTAAAGTATCGAAAATGTTTTGTGTTTTTTTCAGCTTTTTCTACAGACCATTGATATTTCTAATAAAGCAAAGCTGCACTTTATTACTGGCATTATTCTATTGCACCAACCTGTGAAGATGTTGCGTTTGCAGGATAACATGCTCCAACTGCATGCTCTAAATGCCCTCCAATCTATATTTTACTTTCACTAAGATTTTCTATTTATCTATTTGAATACATGGTAAGGCGTTATTATGAAATCCAAGTTCTGCCAGTGAAAAATAACTTTAAAAAAAGAATGAAAACTTGGCTTTGTCGAGAATTTATTTGCTCTTATTAAGTCAAAAGTTTGAGACATTTTCGTCAAAAATTTTGACTTTCATCAGGGCAAAAAAAGTCAACAAAGCCATTTTTAATTTTCATATTTCTAACTAGTGGTAGGCAGATTGATCTAAAATATAGATATATCAATACCAATGTTGGTATCAGCCTTGCTCAATACTTGCAGGACAAGATAGATACTGAAAATGATTTCTACCAGTTACAAATTTTTTTTAAAAAGAATGAAAACTTGGCTTTCTTAGGAATTTATTTGCTCTTATTAAGTCACAATTTTGAGACATTTTCATCCAAAAGTTTGACTTTTTATCCCAGCAATCTGACTTTTTATAACAAAATTTTGACTTCATAAGGGCAAAAAAGTCAGTCTTTAATTAATATATTTCTAACTAGTGGTAGGCAGATTGATCTGAAATATAGATATACTGATACCAACATTGGTATCAGCATTGCTTAATACTTGAGGGATAAGATAGATACTGAAAATTATTGGTACATTGCTGATTTCATAAACATTAATACGTTTCTGTAAGAGTTAATCTACCGTTTTGTGCAAACTGTTTGATCAAAATTATTCATTTAATGCTGGAATATAAAAATAGTTCATATTTATGAACATTTCAATTCACTTTTCTGAAATATAGCAGAAAAAATATAGCACATAATCATTTTCTGGTTGAAAAACAGGCATTTAGCTGCACTCAAGAATAGAAACAGTAGTGTTAGTGGTTGTGTTATTCTTTACTCATTTAGACACACTCCTTTTCTTTGTAAGAAGTATCTATATTGGCAGTGATATTTTCTTGGTATCATAGAAAATGTTCCCTTCAAACAGTAAAGGGGTGTTTTTGATAAATGTTTGGATTATGAAGCTACTTTGTTGTCTTTGAGGATCTTTTAGAGGCCGGGTAGGGGCTCCTCGCTTTGGGTTTTTAGAGTATGGTCACCCTAGATTGTGTAAAGTCCCCATAAGTATAGGAACACAAGCACAGGCACACAAACACACACACACACGAACAGGGAAACCTGTAGCCTGGTTTCCAAGTGGCCCTCTGAGATATTCTTTCAGGGTTTGGTGTCCAGTGAGGCCGAGCCAAAAACACACACACACACTGAGATTCAGGCCACACACACACGAGTTAATACATATGTCCGTGCACGCACTCACACACAGGGGAGGGAACAGTGAAGCATTGTTCGCCGTTTCCTGAGAGAGCCGGCGTCGGGATCACAGGAGCTCTGTCAGCCCGGACCCTTCCTCTCTCCTGAGCCCAGTCATCCAAGTCCATGTGGAGACTTGTGAGCACGTCCTCTGGACTAAAAGGGACAGAAAAGGACAAACATCACTCAAAGATCTGAGGGTTTTCATAAACGGACCATCAGGGACTCTCTTGGTTCGGCTTTTGGATGACAGGCGCTGGTTATAAATTCTTCAATTTGAGTATCCAAATCCAAAAATAACATCCTGACAGCTTGAGAAATCTTCCCCCTACTATCTGTTTTGTTGCTATTTTGGCTCAGAGAGCTCTGCATTTTCATCACTAAAGCATCTGGCAGGCAGAAGCGCATTTTTGGGATCTAAATTTGGTCTGAGTGAAATAAACACTCTGCAGATCTGATACCATGACTTATCCTCTGAAAGCTTTTCCCCTCAATAAAAGGAACCAGATCCAAGAAAACATTTATCAAAACTCTCAATAAAGATAGGAGAGGTGATAGAGGAAGTAGCCAAGTCAAAATAAGTAGGTCAAAATTTTAAGATGGAGCCACAGTTATGAGACAAAAAGTCAAATTCTTAATAAAACTCAAAATTTTGAGATAAAATTCAAGTAATAAGATTAGAAGTTAAAATTTTAAGATAATTCTTTAGATGAAATAGTTCAGAAATTTGATATACAAAGTCAGTTATGAGATAAAAAGTGAAAATTTTGAGATAAAAGTAAAAATTATGCAACAAAAAGTCTTATTTGAAATGAGAAGTTCAATTTTGAGATATGTTTATTACTAAGATAAGAAGTTACAATTTTGAAATAAAGTCAAAGTTTGATGTGAAGAGTAAAAACTTTGAGATTATATGTGCAAGATTATAAGAAAAAAAGTCAAAATTTCGAGATAAAAAGCCAAAGTTATTAGAAAAAAGTTAAAATTTTGAAATAAAAAAATCAAAGTTGCAGGATAAGAAGTCGAATTTGTCATGAGATAAAAAGTCAATAAAAATTATGAGACAAAGTCAAACCTTGACATAAAAAGTAAAAACTTTTTAGATGAAATAGTCAAGATTATGAGAAGAATTCAAAACTTTAAGATAAAATGTCAATTCATAAGATAAAAACTAAGATTTGGATTATACAGACGAGATTACGAGAGAAAATTTAAGATGTTTAGATAAGGTCAAAAGTATTGGAAAAACTCAACATTGAGATAAAAGGTCAGAAATGTAGGATAAAACACAGAAGTTTCAACTTTTTATCATATCAATCTGACTGTGTAACTTAACATTTTGACTTAAGATAGGCAAAAAAATCTTTACAAAGCCAGTATTCCTCTATGTTTACTCCAAAGAAAATTTTCACTCCAAACTGAAAAGTTAAAAGCATCGTGAACGGAAATCGTGAACCTATGGGTGGCGCTGCTAAGCTAAGCTTACACCACCACATAGTTAAAACCAATGACTGTATATAGAATGGACAGCGTGCTTCCGCCTGTCACCGTTCTACGTTTTTGAAGCCAAAAAACCCCGTTTCTCTAGCCGCCATTGTGCAGCCAGAGTCTGCGCAGTAGAGAATTTCCAGTGGAGCCAAGTAAAAAAGAGAAATAAAAATATTTATTTCTTCTTCTTTAGAAGGTTTAGTCTCCTTTTGGCTCTTTCCCGAAGTTTCTTATATCCCCGATAAATACTACTCACGAATGGCAGCAGTCAACTATCGTAAAGCGAAACTTACATAGCGGTTTTTAACGTCCAATAACTAATGAGAAACTAACTTCTCAGAGAAAAAAAACACCTGAACACCATGCAGCCAGATGACATCATCATACTAACTTAGCGTAAGGATGAGAGAAACGTTTCTACGAGGTAAGCATTAAAAAATTTCAAAAGGGCCGAGTATAGACCTTATGTACCCCTCCGCCCCGAATACTGGATATGACGTCGGTCTGTGGTCCCCCGCCCCGAATACTGGATATGACGTCGGTCTGTGGTCCCCCGCCTCGTAGACGACCTCCGAAGTCAAACTCGGCTTGCAGCTTACGTCCACTCATTATACAGTCTATGGTTAAAACTCTGTGATATTGTTTTTCCCACAGACTTTGTTGCACAAATTCCGACTCTCCTGAGCAGTTTTACAGAGTCAGCTTGCAACAACTCACATTGGACTATTTGGTCATGGCATTACATCATCTGAAAGCTTCCTCTGCTTCTGTCAGGAAGCTTAGACTGCGTAAATCCTGGAGGTCGTATATTCGCAGACACCTTCACCATCACTTCTATTCTTCTGAATCAGACGAAAGAACTGAACCCGGTCTAAACACACCTCAGAGAGTAACATCAGATCTTTGAGCTGGATCTTTTTAGCATGTGCTCGCCAAATTTGGATGCTAAATGGGCCCGACGGGGTCCAAGCTTTGGGGCCGAGACGAGGACATCAATTCGACACAGTTGGAAAATATAACACTCAGGGGATGCTTTACGGGGATGCAGGTTTAAGACTTTGCCTAAAAAGGATATATGAACACAGCGTTCTGTACGCTCGCAGCGAAATAACCGTTCCTCTTAAGACGTCTGTTTAGGAATTATGGGTAATTAATCACGGCTACGTCTCGAGCTGTTCCCATTAAAAACCCAAGAAGACATAAAGTTTTGGAGAAGTAGGAACTGGTTTGCTGTTGGCTCACTGATTTGTTAGCGTGGGGGTTTAAGTGCTAACGAAATGTGAGCTAACGGGGCCAGTTTTGCAATTTTAGGATCAGTTATCGACGCCAGGATGGGGGAAGAAAAACTGCTGTCAGAGGAGCACTCTGGAGCAAGGAGCGGGGGATGGGGGCGTCTTCCTCTGACATTTTTAAAACCTGTGGAGTGGTTCCAGTTGTTCGCTCCGGGGGAATGAAAATGATGTAGAGTCCCTCGTTCTCCGGAGGCCTGCACGTCCAAACCGGCCCACAGAATCTCTCACATTTCCCATCAGCTTTCCAACAACTTTACTGCTACAAAAACACGAGAAGTGAAGGAAGTAACAGATAAGATCATTAAAGCTCGATCCAGTTTCTGTTTCTGGGCTTTTAAAGCAGTGACAGACGTGGCTCAGTGAAACGACCACCATGTGAGAGGCAGGAAAGCGCGGCCATATAAAAGTCCAGACTGGTAAAGAAGATGGAAAGTGAAGTCTTAGTTTGGATCGTTTGTGGCGTGAAGCTTCACTTTGCGCCAGATGTTCAGCGTGTGAAAAATGATTCAGTTTCAATCAGAAACAGAAAGAACTGCCCGGCTTGTTTTGGAACTTTACGTGTTTTTAAAAGGGTGTTAATCTATGTCGACATGAAATGTGTTTATGTAGAGTCAAACTCAGCCGAGAACAAGAGCGACATGATGAAACTGACAAAACAGAATCTCATCAAGCTATTCGACGACACTTTTTATCACGGTGGGGTCAAGATTTTCCACTTTAGACTCAAACATCTCAACAACTAAGAGACAGATGGGTTTGAAATTTGGCACGTGTTATTCGGAGGGTAACTCATGACAACTTCATCATTTTTTGTAATTTCTGAATATTAGGAAGCTGTTTTGCCAAACTGAGATAGTTGACATAGTGATCATCTTACTGATGTTGTCAGTATTGGGATTAAACCAGTGGTTTCCAATTTTTTCCAATTCAGCACCCACTTTACGTCTCAAAAATGGTTAATTGTTCAGGCTATGATGACCCAAAATGTAACAAAAAATATATACAATGACACCAAAAATGTAGTAATTGGTCAATAATGTAACAGATGGTGAGCCCAAAATGTAATAACCATTTGCCCACAGTGTAAAAACTTACTGCATTTCTAGTCAATGATTACATTTTTGGTTTATACAACATTTGTTTTTTTACAGTTGTTTATGCCCACAAGCGATTTCCCACAACTTCCTTCTTTTCTTGTCTTTTGGGAAGCTGTGCAGACTAACATCAGTCTCCTTGTTTCCTTTGGACTGAAAAGTGCACCCAAAAGCAGCCACATGTGGCATTATTATGTTTTTTTCCCTCCTCAAACCTCGTGACATACGGCGACTAGTAGTGAGTAAACGGCCAAATCCAGATGCTCGGCACCAAGCAACCAATCTACGTCATCAACCCAGAATGCATTGCGGCAGTAAAACAATGGCTGCCCCGAAGGATAGAAACTGTGTTTTAAACTGTGTTTTTTTTAAAAGAAAAACCAATTTGTTATGTCTTTTAACAACAAATTCTAGTTTGAGACAAACATTTAAGCAGATTCATGCCTCTTAGTCCTTACAGTCGGGGTTCCCTTTAAGCATTTTGTTGTAACCACTGTTTTGTCATTACTAACTTGCATTACAGGAAGTATCAAAGTCATTTATCACTTATTAGCCAGTAGCCGTCACTTTTGTCAAGTTTAAGAGCTGATGCATTCAGATATCAAGAGTTGTGACTCAGAACGTGTGTATTACTTCGCTAATGTTGGCTGAAAATTGGTTGCGTGACTGTAACTGTTACATAACCAATAATGATACTGTTAACAATCAAAACAAACAAGAGGTTACATAACTCAAGGTATGTTGCAAGGTACGTTCAGGTATTTTTGAAGCCATTTCCTTATTAATTTGTCAATCATGTTTGCTTTTTCAAACCATCGTGTCAACAATGTTACGTCAATGTTTTGTTAACCTGTTTGGATTTAATTCAAAGTCACTGGAGGAGAAATATGCAGAGATACAAGGATAAGAGTTATCACCAAAACTGTTTTCTAACCAGCATGGATGAAACACTCCCCAAACCCGCGACCCTGAAAAGTCTGACCCCCCCCTTCCTCAATAACAATAACTCCATCAACCAGAACCAGAACGAGCAGGGAGTGTTTTCAAGAGACAAAATCTTCTTCCACTCCATCTGCCGGGTCGAGCGAGCTCCCATCCGCTCATGCGTGTGAGCTCATCCCTCACTCTCCACGCCGTTGGAGCTGTCATCACACAGCAGACGGCGAGCGTTTGGCTCAGACTCCACTGTCAGCAGATTTTTTTTTTTTTTTATTATGGGACGTACTCTGATTGTATGCAGATGATGTGACGACCTACTGCACTTCCTTTTTGTCTATCACAACACGGGGACACAGTGAAAGTTTTATGGACGTGTGAGCGTTTACAGAAGTGGGAGAAAAGGTCACGACCATAGACTGTGTAATGAGTGGACGTAACGACGTTCGGCTCAAACTGAAGCCTCCAGCAGATGCCCCGCCCCCTGGTGTCTGGCTGCAGTATAGGTCATGAGCCCCGCCTCCCCATGCGTTCCAGATATGAGCCGGGAAAACCTTAAAAAATTACGATACCTGGTAGAAACGTTTCTCTCATCCTTACACTAAGGTAGTATGATGATGTTATCCGGCTGCATGGTGTTTGGGTGTTTTTTTGGTTATGTCACCAAAAAAAAGAGAAGAAACAAACAGGAGAAACTTTTGTAATAATGTGAAATGGCTTAAAATCCTTAAGGCTGAGTTAATTTTAGAAGCTGATGTTGTTTGCAGTCTGGGTTGGTAGGTTTGTGGTCTAAATGCCCCCTGCTGTGCTTCAACTTTTACCCTCACGGCTGCTTTTGTTCCGTGTTTTAAACTCAGCTTGTAGTTGTTATTCGTCTGGACTTGTTCGGTGTCATGTGCGTCCAATCAGCGTCACTGTAAGATGAGGATCAAATATTTTAACTTTGAAACAGTTGTTAGAGTTAACACACTGTTCTTTCTGCTTCGTTTGCACTGGTTTCCTGAGAACATATCCAGGAAATAAAAACAGAATAAACAGAGAAACAGCTGTGTTCACTGAGAATAATTATTGAGAGGGTCTGTGCCTTTTATTCAAGGTTCATCTTATTCTTGGGAACTCGTTAAAATCTAAAATATCAGCCCCAGGGTGTCGCTGGAGGACAAAATAAGACTTTTCTACTTTGAAGATGTTTTTTGATCCTCAAAGTTGAATTTTGTGCTTTGTACCCAAGTCGCAAAAACTGGGTTCATTCCAGGTGAAATGTGATGTGATGAAAAAATTGAACTTCATGTAAAGTGCTTTGATTGGTCAGAAAGACTACAAAAGTGCTTCTTCTTTCACCATTTCCTCTCTGGAGACTGTTTTCAAAAGTTTCCATCATGTGTCGTCTAAAATGTCGTTTCTGGGTCAATGACAAAAAGAGGGTCTAAAAACGTATTTTTGAAAAGTTCTTTGAAAATGGATAAAAAACATATTTCTGAGTGAAGAATTATGTTTTCTAACAGATTTCAGTAGTTGACCAACATTTCAAAGTTTTTAGGTTCATTATTTTTTAGTATTTTTAATTTGAGCACCCAAAAATGTCAGGTGGCGCAACCAAATATATGAAAATATATTTATATGTTCCTGTTTTTTTTCTGTGTGAAATTATTGGCAAGTATCTCTCAAGTGTCTGTAGTGACTCATACATTTTCATTTTGTGTGTTTCATTTCTTTTATTTGTGAATAAGATAAATAATTTGATGTTAAAATAACATTTCACATTATTACATTGGTTGTACCACCTGACATGGAAATTGTTCCAGTCACCAATGAAGTGAAAAAAGCTTTTTTATCAGTATTTCAGAGAAATCTACAAACTTTTCCACTTGGTCACAAATGTCATTTGGGCTCCTCTGGCTGATACAGTTTCCTGTTTCCTGTTTTATTCTCTTCACTTTAAAATAAAAGTCTAATGTTACGGTTGCACCACCCTGACATTGACAAGGTGAAAATTACGGGACAAAAGTTTTTTAAATTTCTCAACAGCTTTAAAATTATTTTTATTTGCAAAGAATGTTTTATTTAAAAAGGTTCAAGCATAAAATAATGCCACTGTATTTTTAATTTCCATTTACAATAACTGACATTCAATTTTTAGACAAATTAATGACACCTATGAACAGTCCTGCCAACGTGCACCTGACATTTTGAGGGTTTGAGGAACCAAAACACAAAAAAACATGTTATATTTTAATAGTTTAAAGATGTGTTCAAATAACACAGGTTTCATAGAATAAAGAAATACATGTGATGAAATACTCAATTCATGATGGAAGGAAATATTGCACTCGGACACAATAAAAGGGACGTCACGTCATTGACCCACCTCTCTAGCTTGGCTGAACTTAATGGTAATTTGGTTTGAAATATGTCTTTGTTGTGGAGTTGCATGAAAGGAAAGATTTTTCCTCGTGTCTTAAAAAAGTTTCCAAGAAATAAATCTAAACATCCAACTCACAGCCAGAGGAAACAAGTCTAAAGTTCGCTGTGGTGTCTTTGCTGTCAGTTTTATTTCAGCTCATGTAGTTTGTGGATGTTTCATCACTTTGTGGTTCAGATAAAGTTCTCTTTGTTTCCTCTCCAGCTTTACGCAGACGAAGCGTTTTTCTGGAATGAGCTCCGACTGGTTGAAGGACACGTGCGTTTAATTATATTCATCATGATTCATCCCTCTTACAGACGTGACTCAGGGTTTTCAGAGCGTGTTTTTAGCATGTAAAGAGACGCCGCTTTTCCCGTAAGAGCTGAGTTTGAACTCATTCACACGCTCGGAGACACAAAGACTCAGGAGCTATATCTTTGGATCAGAGAGACCTGCTGTTGTATCAACACGAGCCGAATCACTCGGGAAAAACTGAAAACGAAGGAGAGAAAGAGTCATGAGAAAAGAGGTGAAGCAGAGAGAAACTAATAAAAAAAGAGGAGAGAGGGATGAAGGAGTGCAGCTCTAATCTCCCCCACCTCTCCATCGAGCCTTGTTATGGAGTCATTAGGACGGCTTTCAGACCGTGACGCTTACAACCTCCCTGAAGGGCACACACACACACTTTTACACACTCACACACATGTAAAAACACACACACGCAGCTGCACAGGCTTTCCCAAAGATGTTTCCTTCGACCTACGCCGCCTGAAATGAGACAGAAACATCCAGATTTAGGAAACAGGAGGCGTAACTAAAGAGAAGGAAAGCAACAATTTCCTCCTGTATCTGAGGGATCGCTCCTTTAATCGTCTCATTAGATTTCTCGATATGGATATTTGTATATATTTATACTTGTGTGAACGTTTCCCCAGGTTTCTTACGTAAGGATGCGTAAAGGTGGTTCAAGGATAAAAAGCATCAAACCTGCAGAAATCAGAAACACCTGCAGGAGGACGGAGAGGAATGAATGAAGTGTGTGAACGTCTCCGGAGAGCAATAAAAGTGATGAAGTGTGGATGAATTTACAGCCACAGAGATGTTGGTTATTAATAAAGAGCTAAAGTCATTTCACATCGAGGTGTTAGTTGATGTTTTCTCGTGGAAAGACGCCGTCAGGATCTATTTTCACACTCGTGGAGTAAGATGTTGGATGTTTGTTGGTTCTTTAGTGTTTGATTGGTTCAACTTCTTTGACTGGATCATTCACTCACTTTTCTTTTTGGATTTCAATGTTGCCAGGAGCCGATATAAAAGCCATTAGCAAATTATGGTACACAAGTTTAACTCCTCATTTATTTATCCCCTGATAAGCTTCACTCATAAACTTTAATTCATGTAAGTGTTGAAGATTGAAAACGTGAGCACATTTATAATCCAATGAAATTATCATATAGTCGTAAATATGTTGATACTTGTAACGACAACTTATTCAGTCTTATTTACAAAATTATCACCTTTTTTGGCTTTGTAAACTTGAAATCTTTGGGAAAAATAAATAAAAATGTACTTTTAAAGTTACAGATTTACAACTTTATAAACTTGAGATTTTTGTGAAAACACTTCAAATTTTTAAATTTTTCTAAGTTGCAAATTCACAACTTGATAAACTTGAATTTTCAGATCTAAACTCCAAAGTTGCTCATGTTTAATGTTGTAAATCTGCAAGTTTATAACCGAACATTTTTTGACTTTACAAACTTGAAACTTGGTAGAAAGAAACTGAACATTTTTGTATGTACAACGATGCAAATTTATGACTTCACTTAATAGAAATTGTTAAGAAAAAACTTAAATTAATACATTTATGAAGTTACAAGTAAGCCATTCACAAATTTACAACTTTTTTTATCGAAAGTTTTCAGGAAAAAACTCAAAACTCGTGTCCACAAAGTTGTTAGTCTCTGATTTATAAAGATACAAGTTAACGACTTTATGAACCTGCAATTTTCCGGGAGAACTTTGCATTTTTTCAATTCATAAAGTTGCAAATCTGCAATTTTATGATGTCATTTCTTGTAATTTGGACGCAGTTTCACTCACATTTTATAACTTGTTGCTTCTGATGCCACATTAATTATTCTTATTATGTGACATTAAACACAAGAATTATTTCGCTGATGTTACATGTCGTTATGAAATTATAGCATCCAGATATTCAACTGTTACACAACCTACTCACATTTATCGTAATTAAAACTAATAACAAGAGCTTATATAACTCAAAGAATCTTGTCAGGTATGTGAAGGTGTTCCTGTTAGTTTGTCAATCACGTTTGTTGTATTAAACCATCATCACGTCAAGGATTTCCAAAACTGTTTGGATTTATTTACAGTCATTGGAGGAGAGATCTTCACACAAAAACACAAAAGGATAAAAGCAATAAATAAAATACTTGGGGAGTTGAAACAGCCTTATTTTGTGTTTTTGGGGTTGATGTGGTGAAACCGTTTTATCCGTGAATGTTGGTTTCCTGTAGTTAGTATCTTCTCAGACTAACTCTGAGTTTTCTTGTGTTTTTGTGCTTCAGGTGCGTAGTCAGGGAGTCACAGAAGAGCTGAAGTGTCTGAGTTTACTGAACGCTCTGGACAAAGACCAGGACATCCCCGACCAGCTCGCCCAGCTCTTCGGGGAGCCGTGCATCAAACTGGCCGAAGGCATCAAAGCGTACATCTCCAAGGTAAGAGCTTCAAACGCCGGCGGGGGTCGGTAGATGCTGTCCAGATTTCAGGAAAGTCATGTGGTCGCGTTAGGAAACCGTACACTAACGTTACATCTTAGCCTTTAAATCACATCACTGGAATACGACCTGTAAGTGGCGTCCTCGGCGTCCTCGCTCTCCTGACCCGGGTCACGGCGCAGATGGAGCCAGTTCCAGTTACAGCGAGTTCAGAAACATCTGTGGGGACTGACGCCGAAGCTCTGGGTGGCTCTAATTGGGCGTATTTGTCATAGTGATGGTTGAACCTTCAGCGGCGAGGGGGCGTCGTTCTTCTAATAAACTCATATGAGAAGCACATGTGTGAAATTAAACGTGCTGAGACATTTCCAGTGACAAAGTTTCAAGGAC
>RPOG01001881.1:0-120195 GCA_008086565.1 Thalassoma bifasciatum
CATTAAAAAATGCACACACTGTTGAATTTTTAAATATATTCTAGCTTGACACAAAAAGCTGTGCCCTACCTTGTAATACTTGGCCAAAGAAGATGATAAAAATCTGAGCAGAAGTTCCTTTAAGTTCATTTATGATTGGTAACAAAGGAGTAAGGTATGAAAAAAAACATACCTGCAGATAGAGATAGAAGTGTGAGACTGAAGTGTGAGACATTACAAATGTGCGCCTCAGCAGTATTTCTCAGGCTGATGCCGATCTGTGTCACTTGAAAGTAGAGTCAGCAAAGTATGACAAATGAGCGTTCAGTAGCAGCAGAGTCACTGTGGTTTGAAAAGGTCGTCTTGTCTCTCTTACCTCAAGTCGAGTGCTGGTGAAATCTTTATCATCGGTCATTTGAATTGCAAAGCCCCCGACCGTCTTCCGTAATGTCCGTCCGAACCAACTGCCCGGACTCGGCGCCGTGCTCACCGTGAATTTACAAGGCCAGGTGTCGGCTGACCATGAGGAACGTAAGATGAAAGCTGGTGGCTCATTTGTTGGAATTGTCAGGTTGTGTTAACCTTTCATTCTGAATCTGTGTTGAATGTCAGCGGCACCCAAGAGAAGAGCAACAATAACAATGAACGTGTCACCGGACGCATACAAATGTGCACAAACTACAAGACTTCTGAAATCTAATTACTCCATGTGAGCAGATAAGCTCAAACACACTTGCTCCTTCACACACAGGTGTGCATTCATGTTCCTCATGGCAGGAGGTGTCTTCTGTACCTCCTCTACATGACAAATGAGCTGAACGGCTGCAGTAGCTGTAATGAAAGTGTGCATGTGTTAGAGTGACGACGTCTCACAGAGTAGATGTGAGTGCATTCATTTAAAGTGAGTCTGTTCCTGGCTCCTGTTACTCTGCTTGCTTGCAGCCTGTCATATTTCAACGGGACACTTGATGGATTTGAGGCATCGTTAACAAAATTTGCTCCACCTGTGATTTTCCTACTATGACACATCACAGTGTCTGCTGTGGATGAGGTCCAAATCAGCGGCAGGAGGTGCTGACAGAAAATCCTACACATTCTACACTTACAAAAATAATATACTGAATGAATGTGATTTCATAGTCGTACCCATATTCCACTGAAATGAGTAAAATCAGCATGTTTCATACTCTATCCAGTTTACACCATTAAGACTTATTAGTGCATGTTGTGGTCCAATTATTGAAGAACACACACTAAAGTGCTCTCTTGGAAGCTAAAACACTCTATGAAGTGCCCTCTTGGACTCAAACTTGCACTTAATTGCCTTCTTGGGGAGTCAAAACAAATGCTGAAGTGCTCCCCTGGTTGACTAACCACACTTATCTGCCCATTTGGCTGGTTAAAACATGATTAAGTGCCCTCTTGGGAGCCAAAACACACCAAAGTGCCCTCTCGAAAGCTAAACCTTTGCTAAAGTGCCCCACTTGGTCCAAAATCATGAGCCAAAGAGAACTACTTGGAAGCCAAAATGAACAATCAGCGCCTCCTTGGGAGCCAAAACATACAAAAGTGTCCTCTTGGGTGCCAAACCAACCTAAAAATGCTTTATTCAGAGCCAAAGTACTAATAAATGCCCTCCTATGTACCTAAAAGTAGGCTAAAGTGCCCATTTGGGCGCTAGATTTGGGCTAACATGCCTTCTTGGGAGCCAAAACACACAAAAGTACCCTCTTGGGAGTCAAACCAACCTAAAAATGCTCTCTTGGGAGTTGAAATACTATTGAATACCCTCCCGTGTACCCTAAACTTATGCTAAAGTGCCCTTATGGGAGCTAGATTTGGGCTAACATGCCTTCTTGGGAGCCAAAACACACAAAAGTGCCCTGTTTGGAGCTAACAAATGCCAAAGTCCTCACACAGGACCCAAAACACATGCGTAACTGCACTCTTTGGAGCTAAAAGGCTTGCTTCAGTGACCTCTAGGGAGCCAAACTTTGGCAAACATGCCCCACTGGGCACCAAAACACACACTCATGCCCTTTTTGGAGTCACAATACAGAAAAATGTCCCCTCAAGAGCGAAAACCCATGTTGAAGTGCCCTCTTTGGAGCAAATTCTTGCTAAAGTGACCTTTTGGGAGCCAAAATACAAACATTAGCCCTCTTGGGAGCCAAAACAAATGCTGTATTGTCCTCCTAGTATGGGAACCACACTAAATTGCTCCTTTGGATGATTAAAAAATGATGAACAGCCCTCCTGAGAGCTGAAAGAAGCTAAAGGGACTAGGTGGGAGCCAAAATATACATAAGTGTGTACTGTGGAGCCAAAACTGTACTAAAGTGCCCTGTCCTTCAAAGTGTGTGCACACCACTGGTTAGTATGATAACATTTCAATAAACTGTATGAACTAGTGTCAATTTGATTTTGTCTCAATGTCTGTGATTTTGTTCAACTAGCAATTATCTTTTCAACTTTTCTTCTACTTTTTGGGATGACACCAGCTGTTATTGTGTTTATATCATCTAAATCTGGTCAAGGATCTCGAGCATGTTTATTAGTAGCTGATGATTAGATGAACCTCATTCTAGTTGAACTGGTAGTTTGAATTTCATTCACTGGGATAATCTCAAAACTAAGTTCGCCAAATAACAACTCAAGTGAATCATTTAACTCAAACATATTCCTAAAAAACTGATCCTACACAAACCCTTGTTGAATTCCCCAAAGTTTACTATTTTGATTACAAAGTGGACAATGTTTGCCTTTGCCTCATAAAAGACTCCAGTGCGATCCTCAAGAGTTCAAGCAGATTATCTAAAACTCTTGATTGACCAAGTGAAGAGTCTTGAAGGTTGTTAGAAGAAGAAAGAATGAAGGGAACATCTGTCCTCTACTTGAGTGTCATTTCTTGGACATCACACACCTCCAGTAATGATGTCCATCTTTATGAGCATCCAGCCAATCTCTTCCTGGTCTGTGTGCCGCGTTGCCGAGCAGTCCAATAAGCAAGATGAGCAGCAACTGTGTGTTCCATCAGCCAAACTCACTCATTTAGATTCGTCTGCGAAATAGACCCATTATTTTTCAGTTCATTAAATCCCACAGAGTAGTGCCGATTCACGCTGGCGGTGAGTCTCAGCTTCACTCTAAATGGTGTGTTACAGAGGCTTCTTTCTGGCTTACTGCAGACCTGATAAAGGAACACATTTTCTTTCTATTTACTCGAAAAACTCTCTCTCGACTTTGCCAAAATAAGCGAGTTATGATCCAGGCTTGTGAAATAAAATGTTAGCTTTGTCAGATTTCGCCTCGAGAGTGGAAGAAAACAGCTTTGTCTGGTGAATGAAGCTTCGTTTCTGAGGCGTTCCACAAAATTCGTAAATCTGACGGCTTTTGCAACACGGCATCAAGCAGATTTCCCTACTCAAGTGGAAATATTTGATCTAAAATGGAGTTAGAAATATATAAATAGCTGTCAGACTATCCCAGATTGGGGCTGGGATGTTATTACAGCACATTGCTGGTTAAGCAGGCTATTTTCCCCTCATACACAAAGCCTGCTGATACATTATTTTCCATCTCTACCGGGGCTACAACACTGCAGGATTCTGTTAAATCTGTAAATAGACATTACATTTTCTGTAATATATCAGATATGATGTCATTTGGGATAACACAAAAGTCTGCCAATTTGTGTTTGGTAGATATTTTTTTTGTTGTGACAATACATCTCAGAAATAAATTTGATATATTTGCAAAGTCTGATTATTTCCCAGTCAAATGGGATGGACATTTATGGAATATGCATTTGTAGGAAGAGCAGCAGACCAGCATCTGCTTGTGTTTGCCATATATGACCCACATTATCATTTCTCTACATCAGGAACAGACAGGTGACTTAGAGGAGACTATGGGTGAATTCCAATTCCTGTCTTAACCCTCAATCTTAACCCTCAATCTCAAAATGCGCACTCCCGCGAAGTGTAAGTGCCGATTCTCAGAATGTTAAGGTTGAGGGGTAAGACTGAGGCTGTATCTCCCTCAATACTGAGATTCTCCGACACCACCCTTGGGAGCAAGGGCTACCCAGAACGCATTGCATATTTTCAGTAAATAAACATGGCGTCCAAAGCGGCAGAGAAGGCGAGCTACAAATATAGTATTTTCTTTGTAAATGGAGGTATAAATATTATGAAAACCATTGTATTATCTTAGTTTAGACCCATTTTATGGATTATTTACTTCGTTGTTGCATAACATTTATTTTTATTTTACGATCTTTTGTCAATAGCGTCCGGTGCGGACAAGCCATGTTGCTATTGTTTAAGTTAGTTAACGTTACGAAATGGTCATTTTTCTCTGTGGTAATGTAATTGTTTATCAAGATAACAGCCTATATAACATGCTTGTGCTGATAATGGTATAAGATGACCGGGCTAATGTCATCTCCTGTAGCCGCAGAGTTATTTAACGATAGTTATAGCTGGTGTTTACCTTTCAATAAACTATGATATGCTGTGACAGCTGAATATGTCCGTGGTTGTGTTATTTATACAGATTATTTTTTTGATAACGCTAACCGAAGGAATAACTGACAGACAGTCCACAACAATTTCTTTTGCATTTAAGGGGTGTCCCATTTCTAAGTCACAAGATAGCCCTGAACACTTGGTTTTGAGGGCTACTCAGATTGAGGGTTGATCTTGAGGGTTAAGAAAGGAATTGGAATTGGGCCTAAGTCCATAAGCTAAAGAACAAATCCTCCACACTCTGACGGGTATGTTTTACTTATTCTCCATTTGAGTTGTTTTCTTTAAACTGATCTTTTTCCTCTTCTTTCCTCAGGTGCGTAGGGAAAGATGAGTTATCTCTTTCACCCTGTGAAGCAGTGTGTACGAGACAAATTTTTGGATACTTCTGATCCATTTTTTTACACAAAGGTATGGACTATAACCAGACGGTGGCCAAGCCTTGGAAGTAATTTATGTCCTATTGTGTGTAGTTGTTTGCTCTTTATGTGTATTGATGAGCTCTAGTAAACTTTTTGCTTAGATTTATGTGCAAAATCATAGATATTTTTGAAAAATATATTAATATTACTGTTTCGAAAGATGTACTCATATAAATGTAGGTTTAGGTGAATTACTGGCTGTTTTCCAAACCGCCTACTACCTACTACTTTGACATGTAGTATGTTGTGTGACTGTTTTGTTGGACCTGTTAAGTCGTATACTACTCCAGATTTCTGTTTCGGGAAGTGGAACTTATGGATTTTTTGCTAATGTTTAACTTTATCATAAATACACTTTGAGTACATTTGACATTTCAGTCATTAATTCACCATATCAATCAGTGGTGAAGTTACAGGAGCAATAAAAGTAGATAAGTTAAATTAGATGTCAGTGAGATACATAGGAAAATAAATAAATGAAATAAAGCACGGGAAGGGAATAGTAGTTGTACATTTTTTTGAGACATTTTTTTTGTTTTTTCATTATTTTTAGTGGTTCAAGGAAAATTTTTAATTCATTTTGAAAAACAAAAAATTCAGGGAGAGATTAGAGTCCTGATTTTTTATAAAATTTGCAAAGGTATAGAAGTTTATTACAGCAAAATCGCCATATTTTATTTTTACTCTTGCACCAAAAGTTATCGTGTATTGAAAATAAATCTGAAACCAACTCACTTTTTTTTTTTACAGCTGGTGTAAAAACTGCGTCCACATTACCCACGTAGGCTGTTAGTTGAAAATAAAAAGTGATAAATGATTTAGGGGCTTTTATGAATTTGGTAAAAGTAAACAGCTCTTTCATGATGAAGTGAGCAGATTTACAACTGTTTCTTTTGTGTCACTTCACTTTTATCTCTCGGATCGTTTCACATTTTTGTTGTTGTGTTGTAGTTGAGCTGATTTATTCCAGTAGGTGTCAGTAATTCACCTCAACCTGAGCGCCCCCAAACTGACAAACGGCTTTCGCACTGTGCATTGTGGGAAAACAGTACGCCAGGTAGACTGGTCCATTGCAGACTGAGAAATTTTACCGGATCAGTAGAAACATTCGAGAACTTGTAGTTTACTGTAGATCTCTCAAGTCCAAGTAGCAGGAACTGTTAGTGTAGTCGGAGGTTTGGAAAACAGCCATGGTTTCAGAAAAAGACGGGTGATGTCACAGAGAATGCATCCGTCCGTTATTCAGTCGATGGATTTTATCTAATGTAACCAAAGAGTTCCTCGTGAGAATCTGGAACAAAGCATTGTTGTCAGTGTCGATCATATGGATGTGTATTTATGGAAATTCAAGATTTAAGCGTTCATTTGAAAAGGATTAGAATCACAATCTCGGTTTATCTGTCGTATTTATCCTATTAAGACATTAAGCCTCTAATAAATCGAACAAACTGAAAAATCTGTTGGTAACAAATAAAAGTATCTTGTCCAACAAAGCTCAGGGATAAGGTGCTTGGATCAAAGATGTTACATTTGCCTTGGATTCCATTTTTTGCAGTGCAACATTAACCATTATTTCTTCAATATCTTCCCCCTCCATACCTCCTCCTCCTCCTCCTCCTCTCTCCTTTCTCCTTACCAGAAGTCTTTGCCACTGGGCCAAGCCTGCATATTTACATTGAAATAAATCTACCTCATCACACTTCCACGTCTCAGATGTTTCTTTCTCTCTCTCTCTCCCACCACTCCAATCCTTTTAGCCGGCAGCCTGAAGAATTAATAAAACACAGCTATAAACTCTCCCTCCCTAATCCACCCTTTCCCCATTCTCTCCTTCTCCCCCCTCTCCTCGTTTCCTTCTCAATGTCAAATGATGGATGGTTGGTGCGAGAGGGTGCCAGCTGTGATGTAATGACACCACCGCTGACAGGAATGAAATTGAGGTCGAAGGTGACCTCATAAACAGTTGTATTCCGTGGAAGTGTCTGTATTTATACTCGCTTTCGATTATTTTTCTCTCTTCCTCGTCTTAATATGTCCATCGTTATTCATTAACTTTGCCTGCAAATTAACTTCCGTGAATCGCCCAAGGACGACCCCGGATTACTTTTCTCTACTTCATTAGGGAGAAAGACAAGGGAACAATATCACAAGGAGGCTGAGGTTTTTCTTATTTTACAGCTTGAAATGATTTTCCAGGTGTGAGAACACGTGTATATAATTCAACCCAACTTTTTTTTTTTAATCCCCTCATCTTTCACTAATTTTGCTTGGTGATTTCTCTTAATTTATTGTAACAATGCTTCTTGTTAATATATCTTATAATGTTCGACTGTTTTGAAATTTAGTTTATTTCCCTTTTACCACTTTTACACCCTCTCCACTTTCAAAACTCAACTGAAAACACACATGTTCTCCTTGGCTTTTGGAAGAATGGAGCCACTTTTACTCGGTCTTTTAGGTTGTGTTATGTTGTTTTATGATATCCTTTATGCTTTTATTGCTTATTTAGCTTTTATTGTTTTACTGTTTGTGTTGTCTCTTTGCACTGTAAAGCACTTTGGCTGGCTGCTGGCTTTTTAAAAAAATGTGCTATATAAATAAAGCTGACATTGACATTGACATTGACATTTTAAATGATGCCAAGGGACATTAATTTGTGGGATAAGCAACATAGCTGAGTGTGTGGGCTACACATTACTAAAATAGCCAAGCTTTTCTGTCAATGCCAAACGCACCAGACGCGTGCCATTGGAAACACACAGAAATAGTGCTATACTAGGCACTGGTCTAAAACCAGCACCAACACCAGGTCTGTCAAACATGTAACGCTTGTGGATCCTGGTTATGTCCTACCAGTGCTCATCTACCTACTTTCATATGAATAGAAGTCATTGGAACTGTACGTAAACATTTGGCACCAAGCTCATGGTTCAAAGTTGACTGGAAAAATAAGGTAAATACAGAGAAAGTTGAACTTGGAGAAAACAGATATGAAGACCTAAATTATTCACATTGTCACTGTATGTTTCAATTCAGGCCGTGGCCCCCTGGTGGGTCGTGAAGGTATTGCAAGTGAGTTGCCAAATCATTTAAAAAATTGTATGACTTTAGTGGAGTATAGCTATATAAATATAGAAGGCACAAATAAATAAATAAAGACAAAAATGTACAGGATAATGTTTTAAATGTTAAAACTCAGTTACGACCTCAGTTAGGAATTCAAAATTTTTTAGATATTCATATATAAAAAATGTCCACTAAGAAGAAATGTTAGTGTCAAACAGGTAACGTGACCCAACTTAAACTTAACAATGACCCAATTGTATTTAAAAAAAGAAAAAAATAGGTGATAAAACCTAAAATTTAACTTGAGTGGGGGCCTGCATTTCCTTCCAGCAAATACGAGATGTTGAAATGCTGAGCCCTGCGTCAACATTAAACATTGTCGAGCAGTGCTGAAGAGAGTGGCAACCATGAGTTCACGACAAAAAGACTGTATCATAAGCCAAAATATAAAAACTGACTCAAACTGTAACAAGTTGTTACATTTTGGGAAAAGTTATTTTGTTTTAAGCTCAAAATCTGTTGTATTATTGACCAGCTATAACATTTTAGGTTTTATTACATTTTCATAATTACATTTCAAGCTCAGCACTTTTGCAACATTATTAAATAATTATTGTATATCAGGTTTTATTATAATTGGGGTCATTGTTATTAATGGGGCTCTATTAGGGCATTTTATGTCCTCTGAACTTATTGGGTTGGAGGTGGGCCGCAAATATTTTTGAGGCTCAAAAGTGGGCCCTGAGTTGGAAAAGGTAACCAGGTTTATCAACTGTTAATGACCCATAGAGTCGAGTAACCACTTAATAGTATTTATGCTCCTGGCTGATGCCTATATTTCATATTCTTTTCCTTTTAGTGTGGATTTTTTGCAGTGCAGAGAGATGTGGGTTAAGACAAAGGCAAGAGGGAGACAGGAGGGGTGACATTGAGAGAATGAAGAAAATCGATGAAGAAAAGAAGGGATGAGGCAGTGGAAGAAAATGTGAAGGAGGATGAGTGAGTGAGGGCATAGATGAAGGGGGGAAGAGGGGGGGAGGGAAGAGCACAAGGCAGAGAGAAAAGACCCCACGTGGCAAGACAAGTAGATGAAGCTCTGACAAAAGAGCGGAGAAATGAAAACCCGCCATCACGACTGTGTGGACGTAGAGAGAAAGAGAGAGAGGGGGGAAACAAAGAGCGAAGGCATAAGCTGCAAAACTCCTCCTGAAAAAGATAAGGAGACAAAAGGAGGCGAGGGAACGATGGGAAGTTGTAACATCCAAACCTACGACTTAAGGATGCAGGGGCTGAGAAAACTTAACACATAAGGAGCTCAGCTGTTCAGATTATGCAAAGACAAAAGGAATCATGGGAGGAGATGTGCTGGCAGGAAAGAAAGGAGGGGTGGAAACTAGAACAGAGGAGGGGCAGAGAGAAGTCAACGGTATCTTAGCAAAGTAAAGAAACAAAGAAGAAGAAGAAACACGGGAGCGACACACTCTCGTCACTTTAAGCGTTAAGAGTGTGGAAACAAACGTCCTCAGACACCAAATCCTAGTCTAGTAGAAAAGGGGATTATCATGATCATCATTAATAAGCAAAATGCCAGAACCCTAAGCCTTCCTCTATCTAATAAATCCTCCCTGATCCACACAGGAGCGTAATTAATACACACAGCAGGGGGTGGGAGGTTAGCCGCGACCCTGAATGTATTAATAAACCAGGGAGTGAAGGAGGTGTGGAAACCTCCTCAATCCAGATTACACTTTTATAATCTGGGAAATTGAATGTTGACAAGGCACTGAGTGAATAATGTAACCCTGTGAAATTCCAAACTGATATTAAGTATTAAAGATTAGATTCATCCGTGTTGATAAATTGGCCTCCTTTGTTTTATTTTGAAAGGTTTAGAAAATTTCGATCAGCCCGTCTCCTGCACGGCCGCCTGGCACGAACCCGAGCGTGGAACACGGCCATAACGAAATGTTAATTGCAGGAAACCAAAGTGGTGGAAAAAAAAAAAAAATCTAGCACAGCTTGCAAATTATTCCTCTTGGCAACAGCGACGGGAAAATAATTGTATTTTGTGTATGTGTGCGTATGTTTGGAGGATTGTACTAGTGTAAGCCAGTGTGCAGGAGAATTAAAAAGAGTAATTTGTGCTAACTGGAATTTGATCCCATTTTAATGCTTCTTGATTACAAATATACTCGGTGCATAAATTAGATAAAGTGAATCCGGAGGAGTTGGATGGATTTCTGACTTTCCTACGAGCGTGATATCTGTGTTCATGAAGGAGCGAGAGAGGGTGAAGGTGAAGATTTTTGTATTTGTTGGAGCGTGTTTTCGAATGCTTTATTGTTGAGTGAAAGAAAAGTAGTAGTAAGACGAGACCTTCACATCCGCTCCTTCAAAGTTGACTTTGAATACTTGTTAAAAGATGGGTTACGCAGATCACTTGAGGAAGAAAGAAGCGTGGTAACTTTCTTTGGAGCCCTTTTTTACGATTACACACACACACACACACACACACACAGACAAAGTGTTGTAGTTTTACCTTTAGAGATGGTTTAAAGACTCCACTGCTACACGCTAAGAAACGAAGCCCTTGAGTTAAAGCGCTGAGCTCTTCACTCCCCCGTGGAGAGATTAAAAAGGACTAAAATAAATCTGATAAAGAGGAATAAAAATCTTCCCCAGCAGGGCCGACTTTGACATATTTTCTTTAATGAAGACAGCTTTGTTTGAATCCGGGAAACCTCTGCTTTTGTAAGCTGTTAGCGAAAGATCAGAGAGCGAGAGGTGAGAGAAGCAGCAGAGCACGAGGGTCAAGGTGAGTGTTTCCTAAAGCTGAATGAAAAGAGAAACCAGGATGTGTTCTCTGAGTTTGTGGATCCCTGAGGATGGATACAGCTCTGTAGAAGAGAACATAATGTCTGATAGACAAGAAGAAGCACTGCAGATGGAAGGAGGAGGGGTCAGTCATGGTCTAATTGTGGAGAAACATGCGCTTAAGTGCCCTTCTTTGGGGATATAATGTGCGCTACATTGTCTTCTTGGAAGTCGTGATGTTCCAACTCTCTTTCCAATCCAATACTGAATAAAACTCATGCTCATATCAGAGATCCTGATACAATACTGATACTACTCCTTACTATTTTTCCACAAAGATTACAGAATCCAACTTGGCTGTTTGTGGAGCTTAAACTGAATGACAGTTACACAAGAGGAAGAAAAAGCAGTTTCTACCAAGCAAGCATCATATAGAGCAGGGGTTCCCAAACTTTTCCGCCTGTGACCCCCAAAATTGCAGCTTCAGAGACTGGCGACCCCCTGCTGTGGTACAACACTAATGGGCCAATTCAAAAACAGACAAAAACAAACAAAAAACCCCTGAGGATACTTAATTTAACTGATCAGTAGGAAATTTACCGACTAATGTGCACTTCGCTATGTTCAATGCATCAAACTTCAACAAAGAAATGTGAAAAACAGATAAAACATTTTCTGTTTGCATAATTTTATACTATCTTTAACCCCTATTTTTGATTTTAGTCTTACAATAATAGATAAAATGTTCATGAATTGTTCATAGTTTTCGATTTTGGGACACATTCCACGACCCCCTATCAATGTCTCGCGACCCCCCAAAGGGTCCCGACCCCCACTTTGGGAACCACTGGTTTAGACAAACTCTCAATGGTTTAGTTATTTGCCTTTGTTTCTCCTTAATGATAAACTTTACCTCAAATATCTAAATTATCATTATATTAAATCAAAACTATCAATAATTTTAATGTCTGAACAGATTTCGAGCATGAAGATCAGGTATCAGAGGTATCGATATTTCAGTATCGATCCACACATCACTGCTTGGGAGCCAAAATATGTTAGAATGCTCTTTTTCCCAATGGCATGCTCGAGTGCCTTTTCAGGTACTAAATCAAATGCTTAAGTGCCCTCTCCTGAGCCAAATGTTTGCCCTAAAGTGCCTTTTTGGGAGCCAAAACATAAGCTCTGGCTCAGTTCTTGTTGGTGAACCGCACAAATCTGCATGTTTGGCTTCTAAAAACATGTTGAACTGGCTTCCTGGGAGCTAAAACACAACCGGAGTTCAATGATGGTTGGTAAACTACATTTATCTTCCCTTCTAAGTAGTTAAAACATGATAAACTGGCTCTTTGAGGGCAGAAACACACCCATAATTGGTCTCCTGGGAGCCAAAACATGTGCCAGTGTGTTCTCTTGGGAGCCAAAAAACACTAAATTCTAAAGACAATCAGGAACTGTGACTCAGTAACCCTTTTCAAATCAAAACTCAAAACACACCTGTTAAGAACTGCATTTTCCTTGTACACCCATTCCCTCTTCATCTTTGTCTCTTGTTGAGCTTGTTGTTTTAATTATCTGTGATGTGTATTTCTTCTTTATTGTTGTTATAAAGTGTCCTTGTGTGTGAAGAAAGGTGCTTCTTTAAATAAAATATATAATTATAATTGTTAAATTGCACTAATTGTGGCAAAATGCTTGCCTGAGTGCCCTCCTCGGTGCCAAATGTGTGCCCAAGTGCCTTTTTGGGAGCCTTAACACCAGCTAAATTTCACTTCTGATTGGTGAACTACACCAATCGGAAATTTCTCAAAACACACGCTTAAATAAGAATGAAAATTCCTACTTAGAGGCCTTCCTTGGAGCCAAACTTGTACTAAAGTGCCATCTTAGGGAGCCAAAACAAATGCTTAAGTGCCTTTCTTTTGCTACAATGTTCTTGCACACTGAAAAGTGCCCCCACTGTAGCCAAATGCTTGTAAAAGTACTCGATTGGGAGCCAAAATATGCACTGAAGTGCCCTGTTGGTTGGTGAACTACATGTTTGTGCCCCTTTGGCTGATGAGAACATGATAAACTGCTCTTCTGGGAGCCAAAACACTGGTTAAATGTGTGTTTTCTCTTTTGCTGTATAACGGTATAGCTAACTGATCAAATGGCTCAACTCATGACTTGAGAGTTTAGTCACTCAGGCTCTAAAACACAATTACTTGACCTCAATGAATGTACTGTACATGTACAGCATTTGACATGATGGGCCAACTGGTTGGAGTATAAACTCAGTGCATGAGTATCAAACTTCAGCCTTTTTTAGCCCACAATAACTCTCCAGAGCTGCTAAAACCAGTCTCAGAGACATATTTCGCTGGTTTACCTGGTGCCACTTCAGCTTGACTTGATAGATATCTCGTCTCCTGATGCGTCTCCCGTTACAATCTGACCCGGAGAAATCCGATTTCCCTGTCTACCTCGCCTTGTTCCTCTTTAACAGGGACAGTGAATTTTGTTTAACTCGAACATTATGAAATTCCTAAATGCTTTGAATGACAAGAAACCTTGTAAAAGTCAATAATGTCGGAGTCAGAGCCACTGTGCTCTGACAAGATTTCAGTTAAATTGAGAGCTCGGGGAGAAGAAGATGAGAGCTGAAAGCACAGTGGGGGAGTTAAAAGGATTTTTTTTTTCACTTAAACATGAGAGGTTATTATCACATGGAAAGAATGAAGGTTAGGGAGAGCTTGTAAAAGTTAAATGTGGTTATGATCTACTGTGGTGGCCGTGGAAAAGTCCCTGAACACGAATATACTGTAAATCTTGTGAGTGTGAGCAGGAAAACCCTGCGGTGTGGTGTAAATTCTGAGAGGATGTTGCTGGAAGGTGGTGGGAAGGTAGGGAGGGAAGGAGGCGGCTTATTGTTTCATCACAGTACCCTTGACACAATTCGAACACACCTGTGTGTGCACAAGCAAACACTACACACACACACACACACTGAGTCCACCAGTCTTGCTGAGAGCCTTGATTAAAATTTCCTCCGTGTTCTGCTTCACTTGGTGTCACGGTGAATGATGTGAGTCCACGCGCAGATGGAGCACCTTCCTGCTGTCAGAGGATCTTCAGGTGTGTCAAATTCCTCATCTGCATGAGAAAATGGGAAAACACCTCCAGGAAAATGCTTCCTCTTCCCGTCCACTGAGCTGGAGAGATTCTATGGAAATCTGAATCTTTTCCTCCAGGGTTGGCTGAGCGGGAGAAGAAGGATGACTTTTGTCTACTGCACGTGCTCAGGAGGAGGGGTCAGGATTCCTGGAATATTCAGATTCTGCCTCTAAATGAAGCATCACCAAAATATATGTGCAGTGTTTACCTTCAATAAAAGCAATGGAAAAATATGACATTGATTAACCCTTTAGTTCCCACTCAATTCTTGCTTATTTTCCATGCTATGTTTCAGAGCTTATAACTGTAGAACCATAAGGTCAAAATTCATCAGTGACACCTCATGTGAAAGATAAAAGCCTCCAGTTTCAGAAAATGTCACATTTTTATATGTGGCTAAAATCCACATCAGGATAAATGCAGCTTTTTTTCCTTTTCATTTTTATAACCAATTTTTGAACATCATTAACTTCAAGATGCTTCATGTCAGACAAGTAACATCCACCACATCACTTTTACACCTTGTCATCTACCTCCGTGTGAAATTGAGCTTTCTAGGTAAAACTTGTAGGAGTTATAGAGTTTTTAGTCTCAGGTGAACAACAGCAGCAGATGCAATCTCGTTTTCCACGATCTAGTCTGACGACTTTGTGCAAGCAAAACCAGCTTTATCAGTGCTCAGTGTCTTCTTTGTGGTCAACTTTGTTCTCTCTGTAAAAAGGTTAGCTAAAAATTGTTGAATTATAGCTCCCGGTCACAGATTGTACCGCTCCTGTTGCTCACATATCTGTGAAGGATTACGTGTTTTTTTTAGCACTTTTCGTCAGGCTTCATGTGGACGGTAAGGCTATTGGTTACTGTACGAGTGATTGATAGGGCAACAGCCAATAAACGAGGCTGTAAGGAGGGAGTTACATAACTCCGCAGAGTGCTACTCTTCTGTGAGGTGGAGAGCAGCTGTTGTATACATTAGGCTCTCCTAGCATCAAATCTCAGTGTATCAAGACGGGTGCACTTTTTCCTGCAGCTATAACCCTAAAGAAAACAAATACACCCAGCTTTTCCAGGTTCACATCAAGGAGGAAATGCTAAAAGACTGTGAAGCTGCTGTTTTTGAGGAGAACGGACACGACAGACAGACAAACAACAGGAGAAATTTCACCACTTGGAATAATTTGATGAAACAACACTTTTGATATGTTTGAACTCTGGATTCCTCTGGTGAAAAGGAGAGTGAATATTCAGGGTACGGGCGTCAGGATGTGACATAATGACCCCATAACAGGTATGACGTCCACGTTGTTGTAAGTGATTCTTTCACTAATTACGTTTTGTCAGTCGAGTAAACTGTAAAACAAACTTAGCGGCTGAAATGTGAAGAATCTAGCGTTCTGATATTTGATGAAGGTGTTACTATTTATACATTGATGACATCAGAGGAATGGCAATGGCACGCCGGCGCGACAGTGGGAACTAAGGGGTTAAATAAGGCTTTTGGTGTTGCTACAGAGTCAAACCCCAGCATGTCACTGATAAAAATTACCCTCCTACAGAAAACATTACTGTGGGAACATCATTACTCAACGCAGCAGACAGATCCCTCGAGGGCTTTCTATCTATATCGTATACTGTATATAAAACAGCAGCTCCTTCTGCAGTTTTAATTCATCAAACTCAAATTCTCCAGCAAACCAAAATGAATGTCCAAAAATTGTCTCACTCCGTTTTCTCTCTCCGTTCTGTGCTGATGGACTGCCAGAATTACATCTGCAAGGAGGGGAAAGCGCTGATTGTGAGTTCATTAAATGAAAATTTAACTAGTCAAATGAAATAACTATTTGAGAGCCACCAATCTCACTTTCACAAAAATTAGAGCCTATCACTTGAGTCTTTTTTTGGTGGGAGACTGAAGCGGAGCTGCTCGGCTGAACAGAAAGAAGCAGATTAAAATCCTTACATAGACAGTGAAAAATCATCAATTAAAAAAGATATAACTTAGTTCAGCCCCAAAGTTTTAATCCAGCGTTTTCTGTCAAGTGCACAAACAAAACAATAAATCTACATTTGGACTGTGCATTCCATACAAACTCAATACTTGCATTGTAAAACTGAGCTCAATTTCCATACATTGTGTTTTCCATCAGCTCCTGAGACCTTCATGTGTTGAAGCAACTAGACTGAGGAACAAAATCTGCAAGTATGTCTCTTCTTGCATCAGCCGGTCAAACCTGTAAACTGAATAATGCATAATGACATCATACGTTGCTAGAGAGTCAGAGATGATGATATGGAGCCTAGAGATTGAAGAAGTTACTTTAGACTGACCAAGAAACTAGCAGAGCTGTTGGGGCATAAAACAGGGGCGCGCACAGACATTTTAAGGGCAGGGGCAAAAGAAAAAAAAGACATAATCAGTGTGTTTTAGCTCCCATAAGAGCACTAAAGCATGTGTTTTGGCTCCCCAGAAGGCACTTCAGTGCAATTTTGGAACCTGAAATGCCACTTTAACATGTGTTTTTTTTTTTCTTTAGAGAGGGATATTCATGTATTTTGACTCCCAAGAGGGCACTTAAGCGTGTGTCTTGGCTCCCAGGAGGGCACTTTGTCATGTTTAAACCATCAAAAGGGGCAGAAAAGTCTGGTTAGCCAACCAGAAAGGCAAATTAGTATGTGTTTTGGCTCCCCAGAAGGCACTTAACCATATGTTTTGGCTCCCAGGAAGACAAGTTCTCTTATTTTAACCGTCAAAAGGGGCATATTAGTGCGGTTTGCCAACCAGGAGGGCACTTTAGAATTTGTTTTGGCTCTATGGAAAGCATTTTACAGCATGTTTTTGATCCCATGAGGGCACTTTTGCTCACAATTTGACTACAAGAAGGGCAATTTAGAATATCTTTTAAAAAAAACTGGGTCACGTGGTGGCAGCTGCTGCCCATTAAACTCTCAGACTACATAAAGAAAAAGATATACAAATGGAAACTAAGCTACCTACCTGTGCTTTAATAATGTAACAAATGGGTATTTGAATATGGGGTTTATGAGAGTGAAGTCAAGCCTGGAGGCCAATCATAGTCAACTATGCACAAACAAAACTGAAGTATATCCCGTAACAATTCACAAAAGTAAATTCAGACAGTGCACTATGAACAACCGGAGTGCAAAAACCACATTAGAGACAAACTAGATTAAAATAGTAGGAAGTAATGCGTCAAGATTGCAGAGTTATCCTTCACCTTTTTGAACATAAAAAGTGGTGTACCACAAGTGTCCATGCTGGGTCCTATTTTTTTTTTGTATCTGTGACAATAAATTATGCAGAAGTGTCAATGATGTTAAGTTTCATTTCTATGCTGATAACATCATTGTGTATGCTTTATCATTTCCCCCAATGAGAAAATTCAACACTCATTAAGCTGCTTTTACCGCTGTCCAAAGAAATCTTTGTGAACTACAGCTGAATGGCAACAACACTCAAGTGATAGGGTTCATCTATATATATACGTCACTTCAGCTGTCGTCGTGCTTTAGAGTCCAACCAGACATTTTTACGCTGCCAACACCTTGAATTCAGAGTGTAAAGAATGCAAACTTGTCTGAATTAAAGGAGATTATAGCTGCTTCCGTTGCCAAAAAGCGCTCGTATCTCTGTGATGACGCAAGTTTTAAAAGAGTGGATTTAAAAGTACCTTCCCGTGTAAAAGAACATCTGTGACTGTGCAGGTCAAAGATGAAGCATGAAGGATGAGTAACAGTGTTACAGCTCTGACTCAGAGGACAGAGAGGCGAGAGAAAGTAATACAGGTGAGAAAAATAGTGAAAAAAGCTGATTAAGTCGAGAGAAATTGCTCCAAAAAAGATCAGAGGCATGCAGAAGCTGCCGCGTGTGACTTGAATAGTAATAATCTCAGAGACAAAAAGCACGGGGAAGGGACAGAGGGATGCTGGGAGTCTGGATCTGACCCTTAGTAACGGGAGGAGAAGACAGAGAGGAAGAAAGCGGTGAATAGGAGCGTTATCTAATGACTGCGGCCTCTCTTCCTGTACACCACCAGTTGTATTGCTGTATGATGAGCTATTGAATCCACTGCAGCCAGCGTTATCTGACTAACTGCACCTCTTCTAGCTGCTGAGAATATTACAGAGTCACTTCAGAGTGTTAATCACGGCACGCAACGGCTTCTCTCCACATCCTGCATGTTCAGGGAAATTAATGAATTCCACCCAACGCATTACAGCAACGCACATGCGATGTGGGCAGTGAAGCAGCTGCCATTAATGTCAAGTGAAACATTCCCTAT
This sequence comes from Thalassoma bifasciatum, assembly GCA_008086565.1. Taxonomy (NCBI): domain Eukaryota; kingdom Metazoa; phylum Chordata; class Actinopteri; order Labriformes; family Labridae; genus Thalassoma; species Thalassoma bifasciatum. The sequence continues at coordinate 18,265 of RPOG01001881.1, forward strand.
GGGGAGGCAAACAGAGGGGAGAGAGTCAAAGAGACATTTAAGAAAAGAGCGAGAGGGAGGGAAAGGCATCTGTAACCTCACAGTCCTTTAACAGCCAGCAGTTAAACGCTGCACCTGAAGAAACCTGAGCCCCCTCAGTCCTCCAAGGAAGGAAAGTATGCATAAAAACAATCTGTATCACCACTATATACCTTTACCGCACCAAAATCTCAGAGTTCTGATGACCAGAACTTTAATTATAATGCTGGTGTAGAGTTTTTGAGGTGTTCATTTTGGGATGAAAGACTCCCTAATAGTCCAACTGCTGATTGACACTTCACCAGCCACATGTGAGTTTTAGTTTTTGATTGGTCATCAGGTCACTGCGCCTTCTCATTGGTTGAATCAAGCCTCATACCACCACTCCTCCACACCAAAATATATAGTTTTGTTTTTCTGGTGATTTTTTAAGACGGAGGAACTTCCAAAAGGAACACACCACTTAATGTTTAGACAATGTGTAGACAGCTTTGAAAAAACAAGAAGTTATAATTGAACTGAACTTAATTCCTTACTGAACCCTGTTACCATGAGTGAGGAGGGCACACAGTGGACATGAGAGCCTGCTGTACATGGGTTAATCACACAGGTTCTAAGTTTACACTGCAGGGGTTAGGAAGCACTGAAAGAGTGTCTAAAAGTTCAAGTAAAGTGTTCACATATAATTCTCAATTTGAAGTTTATATTTTACGCTTTTGAGAGTGTAGTTCTCTACTTGAACAAAGTTTTCTACCTCTTTTATTACGACACAGGCCTTAGACCTGATGTTTCATGTTCTTGTCTTTTGTTTGGGAGGGTTGACACAATTTTTTTTTTTTTTAAAAGATAGTCAGTAAACACCCATCTAATCAATATCTATCCACTTGCTGATGTATTACATCTATCTATCCATTTCACACGGAGCTGGGAGTTGTTAATTGTTCTTCAAAGTGCGTTTTTTAAATAAAAATCACTTTATTTGGTGGTGAAATTCCTCAAAGAGCTTGACAAACAACTGTTCCACGGCCAAAATGTAACCACAACTGTCTGGAAACAACTTAAAGGGTATGCAAGTGGATATCACAGTAAGTGGAGGTCAGTACAATACCGTACAATACCTCAATAGCGTCTAAACTTATGACCAGTTCCAAAGAGCTATTGTTCAAAATCTAGTTGCGATTATATTTCTCTATATTTTCCAATTGCGATTCATGTTGTGACTATTTTCAGGTTCCTCATCTTATGCGTTGCTAAACAAATGCAAGCAATAAATCCGTCTTTATTTTAAAAAAGCACTATGTCCTATATAGAACTAGGACTAAATAACTTTGAAAAAAAAGAAGAGCTATTTATATTTACATGGAAAATTTGATTTTAAATAGAAATGTAAGGCAAGTTTGTTTGTTTGCATGTTCATGCAGTCGATACCATTTTTGCAGCTTGTGACTGTTTTTTACCCATTTTAATCACTTTTTACTCTTTCACTTTGCCACTTTTGGACAATATTTTTGCTGCTGTCTAACTATTTTCCAAATTTTCTCTCAGTTTTCAACCATACCCATTTTTGCTGCTTTTTGACAATTTCTTGCCACTTCTTGTTGTTTTTGCCGCTTTTTCACCACTTTGATAGTTTCTCTTGCAAAGGTAGTTTTCAATAATTTGGCTCTTCAGTTGAACAGAGTTGAGCAAAACTGATTTTAGCATAAAAGATCAACTGCAAAACAATTAATTCAGCTTGAAGAAAACTTACACTGTCTGTGATAAGAACATGGCAGTGTGCCATATTGTGATTTAATCTAATTTGTGATTAATTTCCCAGCCTTACTTTGTACTTTCTGATCACTATTAATGAGCTGCTGTTATTTCTACATCTTTTCCACCCTGCTCTCTTGCGTTTGTCTCTCCTTCTCTCTCTTTTTACGGAGGTGGAGGTCAAGACTCTTTGTTCTTGAGGTTTATTTTCTCCTGCTGCCACATAACCTCTGTTTATTTCTGACCAGCTAAGTTTGCACAGTGGTGATGCTCTGCAACCCACATACTTTTAAACCTGAGCCCTGCGCTCCGAGAAAACAAAGTTTACCCGCATGATGTGTGCGAATGCTGATTGAAAAACATGTAGATGAAATTCTCCATCTTCTTTATAGAAAAGAAGGCTGAGGTGCCCTGGAGCAAGTCTCTTAACCCCTGCAGCTGTTCAGGGTCCGTCCACAGGGGGCCCCGCTGTGCGCTGAGCCGCCTGGAGCTGAGTGGGTGTTCGGTTGTAGGAATTTGAAGCAGCTCTGCTAAAAAGAAGCGTGTATACTTAGCTGCTCCCTCGCTCTCCCTTGGTGATAAAGTTTCAAGCACACAGAGTAAAAATAAAAACATATTTCTCACTCTGCGTCTTATAAAATCCTTCGCCAAAACCACAACATGTTGACGTATTGGAACATTACGAACACGGAGACACATTTAACTTCTTAAGCTTCACCAGGTCCGCAGCAACCTGTTTGCAATTCATATGACATCATCAAAGTAAGTTTGTAAAACATCCTAATGTATACTGCGTCAGAAAGCTTCGATTCTTTGCATTTCAGTCACTAAGTTTGTTTTACAGTTTTCTTCACCAACAAAAAAACGACATTAGTGAAAGAATCACTCCCAACAACTTGGACGACCTTCCTATTTAGAGGTCATTACGTCATAGTTGTAGCCTGTTTCCTGAATATTCACTCTCCTTTCCACCAGAGGAATCCAGAGTTCAAACATATCAAAAGTGTTGTTTCATCAAATTATTCCAAGTGGTGAAACTTCTCCTGTAAAGTCCGTCGTCTGTCTAATCAGTAACAGCAGCTTCACAGTCTCAAAGCATTTCCTCCTCAATGTCAATCTGACAAAACTTGGCGTATTTTATTGTCTTAGACTTCTGGCTACAAGAAAAATGTGACCACATCTTAATATGTGAAGATATCATACCAGGACAGCTTGTGAAAGAAAAGAAGAGCTCCCTTCTTGACTGGCCGATAACGCATGGTGGTCTTGCACTATAGCTCAATTGCAAGCTAGTTTATTGGCTAATAGATCTGTCACTCTCTCTTAGAGTAGCAGTACCTCGACTTTCACTTAAAGCCAGCTGTAGCCATTTAGATCATTGGTGAGACCTATTCATTGTTGTGCATCTTCATTTAGATACATGTGCGCAACAGGAGAGGTACAATCCGTGACTGGGAACTACAGTTTCATGATTTTTGCAAACCTTTTATTGAAGAGAGCAAAGTTGATTAAAAAGAGGACACTGAGCACTGGTGAAGCTGGATTTTTTGCACTAACTTTTTCAGATGAGAGTGGACAGTGAGTACAACTTTGCCTGGTGACTAAAAACTCTCTAACTGCTACAAGGTTTTACCTAGAAAGCTCAAATTTCACCCAGATGTAATTGATAAGGTGTCGAAGTGATGTGGTGGATGTCTCACAGTGGCATGAAGCATCTTGAAGTGATTGGTTTTCAACCGGGTTATAAAAAACAAAGAGGAAAAAAGTGTTTTTATTATCCTGATGTGAACTTAAGCCACATATTAAAAAATGACATTTTCTGAAACTAGAGACTTTAATCTTTCAAGTGAGGTGTCACTGATTAATTCTGACTTATGTTCTTTCAGTTATAAGCTTTAAAACACACTATTGTATATAGGCCAGAATTATGGGTATGTAAGAGGTTAAACGCTAAAATGAGCGTTTCACTCTTGTTGTCTTTAGTCCACGCTTTGTTTCCTCAAATAAGCATTCGAGGACCTACATGTAGTCAGTGCAGTGTTTCAAATAATTTAACCTCAACATGATTCTTTTTTTTTCCTTTCTCTTGAAAAACACACAGGTGCACACACACACACACACACACACACACACACACACACACACAGACACACTCACAGGCGTTATGAGTCATGGATTACAGCCTTACTGAGGCGTATAAAAACACATCTCCATCCACCCACCTCGCTTGCTGGCATACTGTTTCACATCATAAGAGCCCATGTCAAAACCACGGAAAGGCCTGGAGCTGCCTCACAGTACATGAACATGTGTGTGTGTACGTGTGTGTGTGTGTGTTTATTCTTTGCCAAGACTTTGCTGCTATAACAGCCCCTCACCAGCTTCTACGTCTTATCTCCGCGTGACCCGCTCACCTTCGACATGAAGCCGTAATTGCACTTTAAATGGATTCTACGCCCGGATCTCTAAAAAACCTGTTGGGGTCGACGTTTTCCCCGCACCGCGATGTGCTTCGAATGTTATTTGAGGAACACTTGAAAGAGACCTGTGGGTGTTTGTATGTGCTTCATGCGGGATCAAGAGGCTCCAGATTCAAAAAAATCATGTTTTTTGGCAGAAATCTCTGAAAACCGCCACTCTTCTGTTTATCTTGACCTTTGACCTCCAAAGAGAGAGAAGTGAAAGGGAGTAGAAAATAGCTTTGGGGTAGAAAACAAAAGCAAAGCAAACCAAAAAAAAATACCTCTCCAGCAAATGAGGTAACAATAAAATCTGTACACATGTGATCGTCTCTGTGCACAGGTGTTGGTGTTTTACAGATGCAGCTTTAACTACACACTGTTGTGGATTTTTCACACTTGTAAATCGGGCAACATCTGAGGGATTTTATCACATATTTAATGACGGTTTCAATTTCAGCTTTTCAAGGGTGAATTTAGAGCTGAAGAATGAGCAGCTCTGGAAAAAATGAGAAAGTTTTCTTCTTATTTTTTTAGTTATATTTTTTGGGCTTTATCTGGAACCAAGTGAAGGGTAAGTCCAAAGTTCTTTAAAGAGACAAAACTTTAAAAAAAGAAATACTTGACAATCAAATTCATCATATTTTCCATCTGAAACTCATATCAATAAGCAGTTTTATAGCCTAGGAGAAGGGTTGATATGTTTAGTTTACCCACAAGGTCTGGAATTTCCTTGTTCACAGTAAAAATGTGCGATTCCAATGGTTTCCAATGTGGACTGAAAACTTAATCCTACACCTGCAAAAACCTACATGCATTAAAATTTATTGTACATAAGTATAATGCCAAGAACTACAAAAAAGTCATTAATGGATATAATGGAATGTGAACAGGAGGTTTGGAAATGTCTGATTTAAAGAGTATGCATTTTACAGAGGCCCGTGTTAGCCACGTTTTTTTTTTTACAACAAATTTGCTTTATTTTCTTAAGATAATTACTTCTTTTTCCATTATCTTGACAAAAAAAGTGTGTTTTCCCAAGGTAACAGGATAACTTTTTATGCCACCCATCCTTCAACCCAACTGCAGAAACTAATACAGTCAAATTAAAGTAGAGGTTGGGCCTGCATTTATTTTCAGCAAATGCTGGATGTTGAAATGCTGAGCACTGCATTTCAACACTCTTACATTTCCTTGTTTTTTCTTATTCTTATTGTACATTCGTATAATGCCGAGACCTATATAAAAGTCATTCATGGATATGATGGAATCTGAACAGGAGGTTTGGAAATGTCTGATTTCAAGAGTATGTATTTTACAGAGGGGCCCAGAAAAGCCAAGATTCTTTTACGATTAATTTGCTTTGTCTTCTCAGGATTACGACTTATTTTTCGATTATCTTGAGACAACTCAGCTTATTTTCTCAACCCACCTGCGAAAAATGTTACAATTAAATTGTCTGAATTTCAATTGAACACTCAAGGTGGAACCTGCATTTCCTTTCAGCAAATGCTGGAAGTTGGAATGCTGAGCACATTTTAACACTCTAGCATTTCCTTCCACGAAAAGCCCAATGTTGAAATGCTGAGCCCCATTTCAACATTAAGCACTTCCTTGCAGCAAATGCTTAATATTGAAATGCTAAGCTGCGACCCAAACCTTAACATCTCCATTAGAACAGTGCTGAACTGAGTGACACCCATTAGTCCTATTAATTAAATCTGGGTCTTCAAGGGACATTTATCTCCCCCCACAATGACATCATAAGCCGTTCTATAAACCTTTTCAAAAGGATCTGAACCCAGTCATATGGTGTTGCTCAGCATTTCAACATAATGAGTCATTGGGTTGAGAGAAAACAACTGAAATGAACTTATGTTATAAAGCACTTTACTTCTCTCATGATTTGTAACCTTTAAAATTTGAAGATCCTATATTTATGTTTATGACTGATATGGTAAATTAATACTAAATATATAAATCTCTTAGCATTTTCAAATGCACTTTAGGTCGATCTCTAACTCTGTCACCATGACAACCTGACATATGAGACCAGAGCTCACTTGGTTTTAAAGATACACAGTAAAAAAGGGTGTTTGGTTGTTTGTTTAAAAAATCCTCTGGTTCTTGAGTCCTAGAATATTTAGTGCACAGCGTAGTGAGGATGTTTCATTTAGAGAGCAGTTGACGGTAATAAACGACTGAAAAAGTGTTTTTCTATCTCTATAATGTTGTCAGGCTTCCAACCACAACTGTATCTGATTCTAAACTATTCCGTAAATGTGTTACAGCTTTGAGGAAATTCATTTCCAAAAGCTTCAGACAGTTTTACTTTCATTTTAATTACAGCGCCTCAAAGCAGAGAGCTGTTTTTAATTGATGTGTCATAAATCTCAGAGTGTTCTGAGACACATTCATTACATCTGCCTGAGTGTTTTTAAGGAGGTAAGGTTAGCGTGTGCCTTTATTTGGATCATTAAGGTAATCGCTCCGAACGTGTCCGCTGAAATCAACACTCCTGTGAAAGAAAACAGGTTTCGATAGCATCCCTGTAAGACGCCGGGACTCCAACGTGGCGACTCCTGCGCTCGCCAACGAGACGCGTGTGCAGATGAAGCCTCGGTCTAATAGGTCATGATCCTCTCAGCTCACCCCGCTGACATCCAGCTTCCCCGCCGCGCCCGTGTTGTCGATGATTAGAGCCGGCCGTGTTAGTTGCCAGACGTGGTGACTGGTTACCATGGCTCCAGCAGAGATAGACATCTGGAGCGGGGTCGCCGGGGCAGCGCGGCAGTGAGGGTCTGGATTGCAAAGGCCGCGGCCTCGAGCGCAGAAGGAGGCGATGATGCTTTGATTCTCTTTTACCAGCACGATGGGATTTCTCAGTTGAGATGATAAAGCTCAGGGTGATCAAACGTTCTCTTTTTCCTGTGTGTCCTCCTTTTTCTTATTGGTGGTAAAACTATGTCTGGAGGGGATTTTATCAAAATTCTCCAAAATGTGAGTTTTTTTTTTACCTTGTTCGACAGACTATTGTTATTTATAATGATATATACATACGATTCATGACCGTAACTAGTGATGAGAATTTTTGGCTCATAATTAGTCAAAATTTTTAGGTACAGAGTAGAAATTTGGGGGTAAAAAGTCAAACTATTCAGATGTAGTTAAAATTATGAGATCAAAAAGTTGGTATTTTGAGATAAAACATTTACGTTTTGAGAAAAACAAGTAGGAATTTTGAGATACAGAGTTAAAATGCTGATGTAAAATTGACATTATGAGAGAAAAAGTAAGTAATTTTAGACAAAATGTTGAAATTTTGAGATACAAAGTAAAAATACTGAGATAAAGTCAAAATCATGAGAGGAAAAGTCAAAATTATGAGATTAAAAGTTAAAACTTTGAAGTAGAAAGTCAAATTTTGGGGTACAAAAGTCATACTTCTTACATAAAAAGTCAAAGCTATGATATCAAAAGTCAAAAATTAAGACTTGAAGTCAAAATCATGAGGAAAAATTCAAAATTTTGAGATACAAAGTCCAAAATTTGAGGTAGAAAGTCGAATGATTTACATAAAAAGTCAAACTCTCAGCTGTAAAGTCAAAGTTATGAAGTTAAAAATATAAATTTGAGATAAAGGTCAAACTTATGCGTTAAAAAGTTAAAGTTCAGAGGTAGAAAGTATGAATTTTAGGAAAAAGAGTCAAACTTTTAAGATGAAAAAGACAAAAAAAATTACGATCAAAGTCAAAATTATCAGGACAAATTTAGAATTTCGAGACACAAAGTCAAACTTTTATGATGAAAAGTCGAAATTATGTGATAAAACCATCCAAATTTTGTGGTAGGAAGCTAAAACCTTTTGGATAAAAATGAAAACTTCTCAGCAAAAAAGTCAAAGTCATGAGGAAAACTCCGAATTTTGAGATAAAAAGTCAAAATTTGGGGGCAGAAAGTTTAAATTTTTTTATAAAAAGTTAAACCTCACAAACTAAAAGTTGAAGGCAGAAATAAAAAGTTGGAATTCTGAGGGAGAACGTTGAAATTTGAGATTAAAGTCAAATCATGAAGAAATCATGAAAGCAGAAATTGCCTCTTTTTTACATCATGTTTGTTTACTTTATAGAACATTTCAAACAGAGAAACATTGGTTAAATAAATGAACGGTTCATGAAGCTACTTTTCCTTTTTGAGTATTTTGGGGTATTTTTGTCACCATGATAAAGCTGAATGTGGATTCAGGCCAAACTTAACAGTGAGTTTTAGAAAGAAACTATTACACATGAGAAAAAGAGCAACATATTTACGACTGTGCATTTACTGCCCACGAATGCCTCATCCTCCATTTACACCTCACCACATAAACTCCACACCAACATTTCTGCACGTGCTTCTAGGAAGCTTTATACTCTCATCCAGGAAGTCCAGTTAAATCAGAACCAGCATGAACTGTTTGCAGAATGAGGAACATGCAGGACGCTCTGAGGTTTACACAGAAATGCGCGCTGTTGATTCAGTAAAAGCTGTTGTGCTGCCCAATGCAGCGTGTCCGATGGAAGCTCGGATGTTGCCAGGTTTGAATTCCCGGCGGATGACACAGATGCTCTTCCTCATGTAGTGCATTCAATTAGGAGGGAATTAAAATATGTTTGCAGAACACAAACCTCGTAAACACTGACCACTTTTCCAAGCTGGTGTCAAATCTAAAGACATCATTAATCCTTCACCCTTTTCTAAGCACAGATCCTAACAAGTCATCAGCCAATCACAGGACCCGAAACGCTCAAGATCAATTAGATAAAGTCAATAAAACTCATCTTGATTCCAATCTGTTTTGGAAATGTTCTGTATGTTTTTAAACACGTCCCCCTGACAAACAGGAAATCCAATATGTTTATTTGAAAACNACACACACACACACACACACACACATAGACACACTCCCATATTGTAGCATTCTCTGAGGATTCACTGGACCAATTGTCTGTATTGATTTTGATGGAGAACTGAGCAGCTGCTGAGAAAGACTCACTTTAGACCAAGTGGACCTAAGCTTTAACACAGCCAGACACACGGAGCTATCCTAAACATGATTGTGTGTGTGTGTGAGAGAGAGAGGGAGTGTAAGAGTCTCCATGTCAAGAAAAAAAGAAAGGAAGTGGAAGAGAAAATGAGCCTTTTAGTGTTTTCTACCCTGTGTGTGTGTGTTCCTGTGTGTGCGTTGGTGGTGTCGAGTGCTCGTGTGTGCTTTTCCTCATGACAGTGACAATTGTATTAAAACAGAAGTGGGAGCCGGCAGAGTCTCTGTGTTAAGTGAAGTCGCTGCCATTTAAACAGGCAGATGTGACATTTGATTCGAGGGGGAGGATGCAGGGGACGTGGGGGGGGGAGTCACAAGTAAGCAAACAGACACACACACACATTTGCAAAGTTGCTGCGACACATCCTGCAGACAGAGACTGTTTGCACATGAACAAATGTGATATTTGCGCTGCAGGGGAGGAATAAATGGAAATAGTTATACACTACAAGTGGCTCTTTCCTCCACAAAAGGCAGCATTTAAATAACCCCCACACAATGCATATGTTAAATAAATTAGCGTCTACTTAAGGAGGCTTAAAGAAGAAGAAAGCGTGGCTTAAATGCTTGAAAAGAGCAGCAAATTCATCCATCACTCGCTGCACTGGTGATGTGTTTGGACACGTGAGGTTTCCAGTTAATGGGGTGGTGAATAATGCAAATGCAGAGTGTGTTCATCGCTCCGCTACAACATGCACAAGCTGAGTTTTGGAGGTTGAGTTGGACATTTACATGCATAAAACAAGGGGAGGACCACATTCAGGTTTCAAATCAAGGATGAGAACAGTTCAGAAAATCAGGAATCAACTCTCCCAACAAAGCAAAAAGTATGTTCATTTTCAAGTTGCTGGAGTTAGATGATTAAATCTGCATGGCTGTACCGCCCTGGTACCATTCTCCTCGGGGCACAGCTGAGTCACACAGCACAAACCCCGAGATTTCAACAAATTTGCTGCTTGGCAAAACACGGCAGCTCCCCTTCTCTCTAAGGGCACAGCTGCCTCTTTACCTCATGTGCCCAAATTATAGTGCAGTAATGGATTCCAGTCTGCTTTAACTCTGCGTCTCTGGCCTGTGCTCCATAATATAAGGATTATTCCAACACCACACTGCTCGTTTTTAGTCATCTACGCTCTGCGCTGAAGCAAGGTTTCATGACGTCACCCCTCCTCCCACACACACCTGAGCGCCATATGGCGGCTCAGTGAAGTCAGTGGTTACAGTGAGTTACATCAGACAGGTGAGCCAACCCAGTGAGCCAGCTGGATGGAAAACAAACACTGACTTCATATTGTGAGGCTCTGCCAGACGATAAACTGAATTATACAATGAGTAATTTCAGCCCAGGAAGTGAATGGATTAAACAGGCTCCATTAAGGAAGCTTAGTCATGGCTTTAAATAATCTCAGCATATAGGATACGGAGCAAAACAAATAAGTGTAAGTGAAGCAATGAACCTGAACTTATTTCAAGTCAAGTGCAACACAGTTTGATAAACGCAAACATAATGGTGGAAGGAAGTGGCTCAAGAAAATGTTTATTCTATTTTAAATGGAGCCGCATTTATAGGGAACATGCTTTTGAGGGATTTGGAAATTTGACCATTATGTGGAACTTGGTCTCCACTTTCCACGCTTAACCCCACCTGCAACTATTGTTGCCGGTCATTTTTTTCAACTTCTGAAAGCTCTTAAAGTGTTTTTTTTTAACTTAAATAACCAATACAAGTTTTTAATGAAAGAATATGTTGAAATTTAACCCTTTTGACACTGTGCAATACAGTAATGCTGTTGCTGTCTTTAAGTATGCATTGATATGATGTCTAAATGTATCTAATAAAGTTCTAAACTCTAATGTAACTCTTGTTATTTTTTATCGATTACATGTGTAAATAGGTCAAATTGAAGACTTTGTGTAAGTTTGGACTTTACGTCTTCCCAATGGCAAATATTGTTGCTGAGTTTAAACCTTAGATTTTCAGCATCCTAACAAAGATGAAATGAAAAAAAACATATGTGTAAGGGAGATCTAAAGAGTGAAATGAACGCAGTTATTTTGCAGGGATAAATTTGGGATTAAATGGGTTAATAATGAGAATCATAAGACTCAGAATCAGGGCCCCATCTACTTATACAAATGGTAGCATTAGTCAAAACATAACAATGTAGAACAGCCCATCCTGCTTGTGGCATTGACCACAAGCACGACTACCAAAAGTTGGCCAATCAACTAATTGCACCATGAAAGAGAGTCAGGTGCAGAACACCATATGTCCCAGGAACTACCTGGAAAACCCAGATCTAAATTGCACGTATACTCCTAAATCTAATTCTTCTGGGTTTTTTTTATTATTATTTTTATTTTATTTTATTCAGTAATCCTATTTCTGCCAGACGATGCAGCTGTGATGCATGAATTCTATGCAGGGAAGATCGAGTGAAACAGGAAGTGGTGCCCGTAAACCATGAAAAAGAGTCAGTGACTTTCAAAATAAAACAAACCGTGTCACAATAAAATTGCATTTAGCTTGATTATGGCGATGAACGGACATAAGGAGCAGAGACTCATCAGGAGTCAGCAGATTTGAGGTTTTAACGACCAACATGAATGAAGAGAGACTTGTGTACGGAGTGGGGAGCACGGGAACTCCTCGATCTCGCGAGACCAAGTGCTTGTCGGCCCTGCGGCTTGGCAGACGTAACACGCACCGCAGCAGAGATGCAATGAATAAGGATGCAGTGTATTTCCCTTGTTACAAAGCACAGCATTATGGAATAAAACAGCATCAACTATACGACATATCTGGAAATCAATTGTTCAAGCAGCTGAGCAAAAACATCAACATTCAATAGAGTCTGTTTCCATTTGTCTTACGGCGTGATGACACGGGCCACTCAAGCATGATTGCCCCCCACATTGCCGTTTTGCTCTTCAGACTTTAAGGGACAAACACTGGAGTTCCCAAATGACCCAGAACAAGCAACGAAATTTGCCCTTGTCTTGCCAAACTTAGCTTCCTCCTTGGCAATCAGTTTCCATTAAAACAAGCTTCTCTCATCAAGTGCCTGGTCTCTGAAAAATAAGACTTTTTGCCCTATTTCCACCATGACAATGATACCAGGGCTCACTCAGAATAATACCAAAACTGGTTTTCCAAAACACAAGCAAGAGGTTTTCCTATTGCATGGGTCGCCTCTTCACACATGGCATACCAGTTCTTGCAGCAGACATCAACTGACCACTGTAGCTGGCACATGCTCACAGGCGCTGATTGGCAATGCTGTGGGGTACCAGAGACAAAAAAATATTGGCATTGGTAAGGAAGATTTGGGTCTAAAACCATGAGACCATGCAGAAGTGCTAAAATCTGCTGTCCACTTGAGGCTGGCTCTGGAAGTACCAGAAGTCACATACACATTTAGCCTAAAAAAGTCAGTTTCATAGCAGAAATGAACAAGTTTACAGCCTGGGACGAAAATTGTATCCTACCTGAATCACTAATTTTTCCGTCAGCACACACTGTAGAGGATATTAAGATTGCAAGTTCGCCTATAGCTGTTAGTGTTGAGACTCTAATCTCGCCCCATTTCCAGTAATGGCCTCGCCAGCAGTAACAGATGGGTCATCACGGTGACTATATCCATTTATTTTACAGTCAAATATGTGTATCCTACAAATGCAGCACTATATAAAAGGGAAATAATCAGGCTCTACAACAGTACAAGATTTATTAACAATAAGAATTACTACAACAAAGAAATAACCTGAGTTTATGCTATCTATTTTTATTTTAAGCCTCATATTGAAGGCACAGAAACAAATGTCCTTGCTCTATTTTTAAACCCAAAATCTCAAGTCTGACTTTGTACAAAGCCCTTAAGTGATTCTCTGACTTTTAAAAGCAGCTCTCCCTAATATCCCTGGCATGGCTCCACAATGATATCCCCTCCTTTTATTCCATTGAGTACCTGTCCTGGCTGCATTCCCTCAGCATAATAAAACCTCTCTTCTATATATTCTCACACAATAGTGAAGGAGCTTTTTCTGTTAGCCTTAATTCATCAAGTCACATGGTGGAGAGTCCGACAGTAAAAGATAAAGTGGATGTGTCGCTGTCACATGACCCACCTGACTCCTCTCGTGGCAGGAAGCCCATTCGATAAATTTTCAATATGAGGCTGTTGTTAAAAATGAGGAATAATGAAAGGGAGGCAGTTGTATTATTATTGTTTCATTAAAGCCAATATGCTAAAGCAGAGGGAGCCGCCAGCAGCTGCTCGCCATTATTGGTTTTAATCATACAAAAAGATGCTGCGGTGAAAAGAAACTTCATGTCGGCTTGAAATAACACCAGATTCTACTCACAATCATGTGATAAGACAGCTCATTGAGCGTGAAATGTATGCAGTAATCGGTGTAGTGGAAATTAAATGACAAAGCATAATAGACCAATGAGTCCTTAACAAATTACTGAAAGTTAAAGAGTGATATTGGTATGCTGTGTTTGGAGCCTGTTTTGTGTGGATTAAAGGAGCTTTCACTTCTTAAGCATTATTTATCACACAAAATAAATAAACAGGCAGAAAATCATGAGTCTCCCATGGTGATAACATTTCTCACATTGGCAGCGCCTGCTTAGCTCATATGTTCTCTGACTGTGAGGTTCTCTTCGCTTCAGGCAACTTTGGTGATTTTGAAAGCTGAAGCAACACAGTTAAAGGCTGGAGCAGCAGTTGTGCACATTTCATATACAACTAAAGAAAGTTACCTAACCATAATATGCTTTAAAATCATAACTAACATTAATTTGTCCATTAATTATAATAGGGATAGTGTGCAGCCATTCCCTCATTACCGTCATTCACTATGAGCTAACTTACATCTGGGTAGATAATAGTAGTGCATCATAAAAGCAATTCCTCAATGACCACACAAAAATAATAAAATTAAGTAATATGAACTCGCCAATTTGCAGGCAAAAGTTTTTTCCTCTGCCTGTTGACACTGTGGCAAAACCTCTGGTTCCTGTTAGTAAACTAGGGTTGCAATCAATGTGTCAAAAATGTTTCTTTCTCTGTCAGGTTGCTCCATATCTCATGTAATTCTTGAATTACTGCCACTTTAGCCATGCTAAGTTAGCGCATGAAAACAAACTTAACAGGTCTACTTCTGAGCTGGGAGACAGCTGGTATTGATAAGCATTACAAGGAATGAAATGAATGAATGAATGAAAAACTCCACTTCAAATTAAAAGCACAGCATTTTTGTAGTCTTTGGTTTGCGACTCATCAGTGCTTTAGAGTAAAAGGAGATAAAGTGGAAACAGAGCGACTGTTTTTAGAGAAATACATCATTTGTCTTCCAATTTTGACGTTTTTTGTTTTTGATTGAGAAAAAGATTCTTTCAAAAATTCCTCTGGACGTTTTGGCACAGCACGAAGGCATTTGGTGTCACTGCAGAAATTTCATGTTCCCCATGGTTATTTGGCCACCCTCTATCTGGGCTTGGAACTAACTATTTTGGGATCACTGGCTGGTGAGCAGTGGTGTATGGGGGGGGGGGCACCCTCCCATCCCCTCATGGCCCAATTGTTGAAAAATATGCAGAAAAGTGCCCTTTTTTGAGACAAAATGTGTGCTACAGTGTGCTCCAGGGAACCGAAACAAATGCTTGAGTGTCCTTTTGGTTGGTGAACCACACTTATCTGCCCCTTTGGCTGGTTAAAAATGATAAACTTTCCCATCTGGGAGCCAAAACACATGCCAAAATATTTGCTTGGTATCCAAAATTTNGGGGGGGGGGGGGGGGGGGGGGGGGGGGGGGGGGGGGGGGGGGGGGGGGGGATTCACCCTCCCATTCCCTCATGGCCCAATTGTTGAAAAATATGCAGAAAAGTGCCCTTTTTTGAGACAAAATGTGTGCTACAGTGTGCTCCAGGGAACCGAAACAAATGCTTGAGTGTCCTTTTGGTTGGTGAACCACACTTATCTGCCCCTTTGGCTGGTTAAAAATGATAAACTTTCCCATCTGGGAGCCAAAACACATGCCAAAATACCTGCTTGGGATCCAAAATTTGCGCTGTGTGCCTTTTTAATTTTGCCCCTGCCCTCAAAATGTCTGTGCACACCCCTGCTGGTGACCCCCAAGTGACTGGATATTAATTTGGAGTCCAGTGTCTTCCCTAAAGGACACTTTAGTCCATGACAATAGAGCTGGAAATCAAATCCCTGATCTTTTGATCGAGAAAATAGGATTCGTCAGTTTTATGGGTGCACCAATCACAATTTTCTGGCCCATCACCGATCTTTGGAAAACATGCCGATACCAATTTTTGCGAGTACCGATTTCTCTTTTATAAGTAGCAGCACACACCTTCAATGTTCCAGTCTTGTTTCATTGGAAAATGTTGAGCAATTACTGTGAAACAATATAAACTTGATTTTTGAACCTCAGATGGAGTAATTTTCTCAAATATAAAGTAAAAGTTTAGAATATTGGTGTCCAAACTTCTAAATTATATCAGTTTCTTTCGTCTTTCATTTCCAAATTTAAAGAACAAACTTCACTATACTTTTTTCTGCCTTTGGTTGGTAGCTTTGTAAGCTGCTTAATAAAAGGTAAATAGGTGCTTAGGTTGATTATAATTCTTACATGATGAGCAGGAAGCCAAAATCCATTAATTCTTCCATATTTGAAAATCCCATATTTCCCAAATTAGATCATTTGATACTTGATTACTCTTCTTTTATTGACTTCTGAGATACTGCAACAGGTGAATTCCCCACATTTGGGAGTCAATAACATCAAATGAATTGTTGAGATTGTAGGAGTTTACACAAATAGCTTGAAAATACACCAATCTTACTCAGTTACTGATTAATTTGGAGTTACACGTTTTGGGTTTGTGTTATGAACACTTTGAATGTCTTATCTGATTCCACTTTGTACCATTTAGGAGGATTAAAAGCAAAAAAAAAGCTGCAAATTCAGCTCAGTGCCTCATTATTTCTCAGCCAGCTGCCTTGAGAGAAGAGCACAGGAGTGATTTGACAGGTGAGGAGACTCATTTATTTCCCCGGACTTCCTGCTTTGACCATGACAGTCAATGGATGCTCACCTTCACCCCTGGGACAACCAATCATATGTTCTCACCTGAGTCACAAAGGGGGGCCAATGGGCTTCTAAAGAGCTGCCCATCAATAAAGTGGTGAGGGAGCCTCTGGGTAAATGAGTTCACTGGTGATTAATGATAAGGCCTCTTAATGGGACAGCGGCACACTACTGGCTGAGCGTCAGACTGTGAAAATCACCAATCACAAGGCGGGATTGTGGGTACTCAGTCTCATCTCCTGCTCCTGATAAGACTTGGCTGAGTCACAAAGACAGAGTTGGGGGGGGGGGAGATACGGAGAACAAAACTGATGCTTTTTGAGAGAAAATACGAGGAGAGGGGAAGAAGAGGAGGAGGAGGGAGGAGATGGAAACAATGAGAGCCGGAGCCGCGAGTGTGGCAGCAAATTGTAGAGAGCAATGCAGGGAAGAAAACAATTCAAATGCACACAAGCTGATGAGAGACATCCTCTCAACTGCCTCACACTTTGTCTCACTGTAACACACACACACAAAGAAATATACACAGCAGAACTGACTGAGGCCGACTCCTCTGAATACCAACATATGCAGCCTCCTGACAGCATTTTATTTTTCTCTAACATCATGTGCATTTCTTTTGCTTTCAATTCACTGTGCTTACTCCAGAGTCCACGAACTATATATTTCCCGTGTTTCATTATTTGTCCGTTTCCACCACTAGTTGAAGACCTGGGTAGGTTATATGAATTAGGTCAGTGACGTTTAGAAGTAAAAATAAAAGTAAATGCAACACAATACTCGAACAGTAGAGGGCTGTAAGTTTCTGGATTTGTTGACGCGTGATCAAAAAGCCAAAACAGCCTCGAAGACGGCAGATATCAACCGGTGTTTTGGCGCAAAAAGCAACCCTGTTCATTGGCATCTTCGGAGGGATGCATTCTTCTCAAACAGCTTTGGATCATCATTAAATACTCAGGCTTAAACCATTATAAATCTAAACTAGGACATATTCCCTTGTACTTCTCTCATGTTTCAAAGCTGTTGTAAACTGGATATCCACTGACATGTTCCCGCTAAAGGTCTCCAGTTTACAGGGTCACTCTTTATTCTGGAACACCGGGAGCTAATAGAGACACATTCACTCAATCAGGCTCAAAGAAAACCAATCACAGCTGGTGGACAGAAGATTAAATAAAAATATTGTGGTACATTTTGGCCCCAAAGAGGGCACTTTTGCATATTTTAGCCCCCAGGAGGACAGTTTGTCATGTTTTAAACAGCTAAAGGAGAAGATTAGTGTGGTTGGCCAACCTGAGGGGCACTTTAGCAAGCATATTTTGGCCTCAAAGGGTCTACTTTGGCACATGTTTTGGCTCCCAGGAGTGCAGCTTGTCACATTTAAACCACGTTTTGACTCCCAAAAGAGTACTTAAGCAAGCATTTTGGCTCTTCAAAGGGCACCTGTGCATATTTTGGCCTTCGATATTCTAATGTAGTGCACGTTTTGGCTCCAAAGAGGGCACAATATCATGTTATAACCAGTCAAGTGGGCAGATAAGTGGCGTTCTCCAACCAGGAAGGCACTTAAGCACATGTTTTGGCTCCCAAAGAAGGCACTTCAGTGCAAGTTTGGCATCAAGGAGAACACTTTAGCAATTATTGTGGCTCCCAATAGGGTGCGTTTTGGGTCCCATAAATGTAATTTCACATACTTTCTCCAAGGAAAGGGCACAGTTGCTCATATTTTAAGGATTCAAGGATTCAAGGATTCAAGGATTTAGCTCCCAAATGCGGACTTAAGCACATATTTTGCCTCCCAGGAGTGCAGCTTTTCATATTTTAACCAAGTTTTGACTCCCAAAAGGACACTTTAGCAAGCATTTTGGTTCTCCAGAGGGCACCTGTGCATATTTTGGCCTTTAAGAGCCTACATTAGTGCGTGGATGCACATTATCATGTTGTAATCAATAAAAGGGGCAGATTAGGGGTGTTTTCCAATCAGGAAGGCACTTAAGCACATGTTTTGGCTCCCAAAATGGCACTTATGTGGACGTTTGGCACCAAGGAGGACACTCTAGCAAGTGTTTAGGGTTTTTAGCCCCCCTGTCCCCCCTCTGTGCACACCACTGGCCTGCAGGTCCCATCCCCTAAAGTTCCTATGCAACTGGTGTGTCAGCATGTTCCAACATCCTTGTGTGTTGATGCACAATTTCTGTCTGGGGTTTATGTGAGAGTGTGAGATATGTGTGTTTGTGTGCAGTCCCAGTGTTACCGACTGTGGAGTTTTATTCCATTTGAAGCTGTTTATGCTGCCTGGTTAAAGTTTGATGAGACCTCTGCTAGTAAATGAACACAGTTAGGAATTTGGAGAGACGCAATGCGGAAAATACATCAAGTCTATGTGAGTGTGTGTGTGTGAAAGAAAAAGTGTGTGAGAGGAAGAGACAGTCTGCTTTGCCATGCTGTCAAAATTTGCTGCGACCAAAAGCGCACAGTTTGTTTGTTCGTTAGTGTGAAATGAGAGCTCATGTGTTATATGTGCTCCAGCATAAGGTGTGTGTGTGTGTGGGTGTATGCACGGTGTATGTGTGTGTTGCAGTTGGCGGATATGAGGGTGCGTGAGATTGGCATGTAATTATCAGAGTGTCAGCTCAGTGATACTCTGCCGGGTCATTCATCCTCTGACTGTCATTGCTCTGCACCCCTCTAGCACTCTGCTGCACTGTCCTGAGAGTTAGTCTAAGTGTGTGTGTGTGTGTGTGTGATACACGCCTCCGCTCAAAAACTCAAAGTGAGGGAGAAGAAGTGCAGGGGAGAAGTCAGGGGTGAAGTCCAGTGTGGCTTCAAAGCTGCCTTCAGTGAAGCTGCTCTTCGCCGGCATTAGGGTTTAAATTTAGAGAAGCTTGTGAAGTCACATCGCACTTTAAAGGAAATGATTTCAAACCCTGCGGCAGAAACGCACAAAAGATAGATGCATCACGGCAACTAAAAAAAGAGCAGCTTTTGTTCTTTAAGAGCCTGTATTTTTCAGAAAATCCATAATCCCTTGCAAATAATGATGTGAATCACAAAATTCAACCTGTAAACAGAGCAAATACAGAGCAATCAGACTCTCACAGCTGCTCCTGTTTGTTCCGCTTTGTTTTATTTATTACACTATTTTTATGTTTTTGCAAAATATGTCAGTATTTTTTTCTGGAATTTACCTCCTGATGTTTTTCTGAGTGTGCGTTTGGATTTTTTCACTATTTTTCACAGTTGAATCACAGACTTTAACTAAATCTCTGCTTAATTTTTTGCACTATTTACACTTATACCAGTGTAACAATATAAAACACACTGAATTCACAATATAGGTCATAAGCCCCGCCTCCCCATGTATTCCAGATATGAGCCGGGAAAACTTTGAAAAATTACGATACCTGGTAGAAACGTTTCTCTCATCTTTACGCTAAGGTAGTATGATGATGTCATTTGGCTGCATGGTGTTCAGGTGTTTTTTTTTCTAAGAAGTTAGTTTCTCATTAGTTATTGGACGTTAAAAACCGCGATATAAGTTTCGTTTTACGATAATTGACAGCTGCCGTTCGTGAGTAGTTTTTACCGGGGATATAAGAAACTTCGGGAAAGAGCCAAAAGGAGACTAAACCTTCTGAAGAAGAAGAAATAAATATTTTTATTTCTCTTTTTTACTTGGCTCCACTGGAAATTCTCTACTGCGCAAACTCTGGCTGCCAGAGAAACTGGGTTTTTTGGCTTCAAAAACGTAGAACGGTGACAAGCAGCGCGCTGTCCATTCTATATACAGTCATTGGTTGGACCAAATGGACCAAAATGCACACACATGCTCAGTTTTACAGTTTCTATTTTTTTGCAACTGCAGTAAGGCGCCCTCTACTGGCAACAGGAAGTAACTGCATACAGTAACTTTTAAGTTAGGAAGTAATGGGCATACAAAGGCGAGGGCCCGTTTATCACCGCTTGCAGCTTTAATTTAAAATTCTTAATTGTGTATGAGATTGGCTGTAACTAAATCTCGCCCTGGGGATAAATAAAGTATTTCTGATTCTGATGTGTCCCAGCTGGAATATGTCCTTGACGCCACTCATCTTTTTCATTGTTCAAGACAGAAACATTTCCGAGGTCTTTTAAGACCATCCCCATAAATCCTCAAACCAAAGTGGATGAAACTGGATGTAACCCAAAGTCTCAACATTTTAGACAAATGAAACCAAAATAGGCTGCCAGGATGAATACCACCTTATTAGTATTTTGATGCAGTGCCTCTTTTTCTAAAAGCTTCCATTATTACAGCTCCATTCTTAAAAGCATCATTGTTGTCGGTGTAATCAGGTCAAAGTGACATGCGGTCAAATTACGCAGTTAACATGTGGTTTTCTTTTGAGCTTTTCCCCTTTAAAAAAATGCATCATGCTACTTTTATTCATGCTTTAAGAGCATTTTCAGGAAGCACAACCCTGCTTTTGCTCATTCTCTCTTTCTAAATCTCATTTCACTGCAGCGATGCAGTTTTGATTTCACATAATGCAAGCTCCAGAGTGACTTTGATGTCATGCTTGTAAATAAAGACTTTGCTTTTGGCTTCATTCTGTGCTGAGAAATCAACACAGAGCCTTAGCACACAGCAAAAAATATTCAGAGTATTTACTCAGCGGTCATAAAAAAAAAAAAAAAAAGCAGATTTAGTGTTGCCAAAAGCCTGGAAAACATCTGATCGTGCATTTCCTCCAGTAATAAAAACCTGTGAAATTGCTATCCATTGCACCTCTACATAAGGCAGCTGTCAGCAACCCAAGCAGAGCTAATTGTCAATACTAAGAATGCAATATTGTCATAGAGATGCATTAAAAATTAAAACATATTGGGAAGCAGTGGATGGGATCAGCTTTTCCTGCTGACAGATGTGCAATTTGTAGGGGAGACCGGGGACAGGTGCAACACTTTTTTTTTTTTTTTTTAAAGTTATTTTTTCGGCTTTTTGTGCCTTTATTATATAGAGGAGGACAGTGGATAGTGTCGGAAATGGGGTGAGAGAATGGGGAGTGACATGCGGGAAATTGGCCACAGGTCGGATTCGAACCCGGGCCGCCCGCTCGAGGACATAGCCTCATGGTGCGCAGCCATATCCACTCGGCCATCCGCGCCCCAGGTGAAACACTTTTTGCACAAGACTCAGACTCATATAACTGTAAATAGTCAAAACCATTTAAAGATGATTACAGGAAGTATACTTTTTAACTTGCAATTTGAAAGAAAGAAGTCAGATCAAGCAACTGACCCCAACCCAAACACATTTGCAACATGTTACAAATCAAATACATTCAGGGTTTATCAAAGAACCGTTATCAAAACTGCAAGATATTTCAGCCTTCTTGCATATAAGCTTTCCTTCACATGAGAGACACCCAGCCTACTTAAGGGCATTTTTAGTTCCATAATTATATATTTTCATTCTAGTTTTGCAATTTAAGTCTGAAAAGTGAGCCGTTTCTTTCTGTTGAACAGAAAAGATTATTTGTCCACTGTTGGTTAATTATCCTAGATTCCAATGGTCCATGCTCTTTATATGATATGTTATTATGAACATGGAACATCAACTGATATCAAATGCCACATTCTGTGAGTTTGTGACAAAGTAATTAAGTCATGAATCGACTGTAAGATAATGCTGAAAACAGTTAATAGCTGAGGGACAGTTGATTTAAAGAGCCAGGGTTTCTTTTTTTCAACAGGTCCATGATTAAAAAAGTAAAGAAATTAAAAAAAAAAAAACACACAATTTTTATCTTAAAGTTGTAATTTTGGAATTTTCCTGAGGGCCGAACCAAATGTGGGAAGAGGCCGCATCTGGCCCACGGGCCGCAGTTTGGGGACCCTTGGTGTTTGGGATTTAAATGACAATCAACCATCTGTGAGTTGGTTTTTGGAGAGACAAACTGGGTTTACGCTAGGGTGACCATACGTCCTCTTTTGCCCGGACATGTCCTCTTTTCAGAGCCTGTCCGGCCTGTCCGGTCGGGGTTTATAAAGCACTTCAAATGTCCGGGTTTTTGATCTTGCCTTGCTTGAGCGCGTCACAGAACAGTGTATTTATCATTCACATTGAATGGTTCCTTTAGAAACACGCTCTGAGAGGTGGAGTTTGAGCCGAACCCCAGAACATGTATTCATTCACAAATCAGCACAGAGGCGCTCCACACTCACTCACTCAGGCTGACAGGCAGGTAGATACCGGTAGACACACTGCGAGAGAACACTCCAACAGAAAGAAAATGCCGAAACGCAAATGTCATTTCATTGATGAAGTGCGAAAAAAGTTCCCCTGTTTTCGTCCGGTTCGGGACAAATAGGAGGCAGAATGTACAGTCTGCAAAGCTGGAACTTATGTCTCTGTGACTAATAATGGTTACAACGATCTGCAAGCCCATATCACCACAACAAAACATTTAAAAATAGGCTACCTCTCTTTTTTCTTTTTGTTCAATATTTTGAGGCACTATTTCTATTTTTACGTAATTGATAATTGGGAGGTTATCTTGAAGAATGGTTCTCTACCTCACTTTTCCTAACTAAGGTGTAAGTGTCAGACTTAAGAGCGATGATTATTTTTTATTTTGTTAAACATCTGAATACTTGTGTTCCTACAGAACTTGAGTCAATAACTATTAAAGACTAGATCATGCCATATTTGTATGTGACTGATTATATTGTTCAGGAGAATTGCTCTAAATTGATAAATATAGTATTCATATAGCAACTTTTTGTGAGTGTTTTGGGCTATTTCTCAGTATATCCAGGTAAAGTGTTATTTTCTGGGGAATTCAGAATATTTGTTTAACTGAGTTAGAAGCACAGAAAGCCCCCTGACCCACACAAAACCCCTAAAATGAGGAGAGAGAGACTGAAAATATTTCGCTGGAAGTGAGTCCTCTTTTCAGAGAAACAGAATATGGTCACCCTACTTTACGCACAGGTAAACATGGTTCCACTTACCTCACTAGTCTTTGAGCTGGAGCAAAGGATATCCACACTGCAGAATTCAGGATGCGAAGAAGCACATTTCTCTTTGGCACAGCTTCATCCACCTCCAGGATCAATCCGCTGGATGACACAGTCCCTCATAAATGGATGGATACGACAAGGAGCCAAACCAAAAGCACCAGCGCACGACAGAGCGCACGGTTGCTGCGACTGGACAGGTGCAGTTTACTCCTCGTGAAACAGCTGGATCCCATCTTTTCATCACCTCCTGAGCTTTCTCTAACCAACAAGGTTTAACATCCGAATCATGGAGGATTTTCTTCCTCTGAGAAACTCCTCTCCTCTGCTTCCAAGAATCAAGAGACGCGGTAAAATCCTCATCCTCCGTCCGCTTCAGGCTGCTCCAGGAGAAACTCCAGCAGGGAAACCCTTCCTCTCCAGTCGCGTCAGGTGCAACACTTTCTTACGTCACAGACAAAATTCCTTCCATGTTTGAAGCTCACCTGGCAGCTGAGGAGATAATTATCCACATAAATGACACTAAAACAGCACTCCGAAGTCCTTAAACGGGATTTTCTCTCCTCATTCCGCACAGTCCAACAGCTCAACGTCAGAGTCATTATCTCCGGCCCCGCCCTCACCTGTGGCCGAAGCCTGAACACCTGGTTCTCCTCCATGTGTGGCGCCAACAGAAGAGGTGACGTAGACAATTTTAGCTTCTTTTGGGACAGGAGGGATAAATTCCAGGTGGACATGTTGCGCCTCAATAGAGCAGGTAGTTGTTTACCGTTTTTTAAAACTAGCCTACGTTAAACAGCACGTGCCTCTGCACCGCTGTGAACGCGCACGTGCACCTCGCCCACTTCTGTTTGATGTCCCTTGGTCCTAGTATGGAGTCACGAGAGGGTCAAGAATCCCGCTCACAAAAATAATGTCTCACGAGCGGTGTTTATAATTTCACACGCGCAGCTTCCATTCGCTCTGGGTATTTTAACCCTTTTTTTTTTTTTCAAATATTTGTAACCGAGTATTCAACACAATATATACGTAATGTGATTATGATTTATTTTTTTTGTTCGCCTCATTTTTTTTTTTTTTTTGGTAATTTCATAAAGAATCTTGTTTTTTGATGCTTTGTGAAACATTTTAACTCTCTGTCATCCATTTTAGGGTCAATGACATGACGTCCCTTTTTTGTGTCCGAGTGCAATATTTCCTTCCATCATGAATTGAGTATTTCATCACATGTATTTCATTATTCTATGAAACCTGTGTTATTTGAACACATCTTTAAACTATTAAAATATAACATGTTTTTTTGTGTTTTGGTTCCTCAAACCCCCCAAAATGTCAGGTGGTGCAACCGTCCTGACAAGTATCCACAGTAATTAAACTCTAAAAATTGAATGTCAGTTATTGTAAATTGAAATTAAAAATACAGTGGCATTATTTTATGCTTGAACCTATTTAAACAAAACATTCTTTGCAAATAAAAAGAATTTTAAAGCTGCTGAGAAATGTAAAAAACTTTTGTCCCCTAATTTTCACCTTGTCAAATGTCAGGGTGGTGCAACCGTAACATTAGACTTTTATTTTAAAGTGAAGAGAATAAAACAGGAAACAGGAAACTGCATCAGCCAGAGGAGCCCAAATGACATTTGTGACCAAGTGGAAAAGTTTGTAGATTTCTCTGAAATACTGATAAAAAAGTTTTTTTCACTTCATTGGTGACTGGAACAATTTCCATGTCAGGTGGTACAACCAATGTAATAATGTGAAATGTTATTTTAACATCAAATTATTTATCTTATTCACAAATAAAACAAATGAATCACACAAAATGAAAATGTATGAGTTACTACAGACACTTGAGAGATACTTGCCAATAATTTCACACAGAAAAAATAACAGGAACATATAAATATACTTTCATATATTTGGTTGCGCCACCTGACATCTTTGGGTGCTCAAATTAAAAATACTGAAAAATAATGAACCTAAAAACTTTGAAATGTTGGTCAACTACTGAAATCTGTTAGAAAACATAATTCTTCTCTCAGAAATATGATTTGTATCCATTTTCAAAGAACTTTTTAAAAATACGTTTTTTGACCCTCTTTTTGTCATTGACCCATGTATGTGAAACTCCCCCACCTGACAACCACGGGCTCCCTGAGAGCTGTCAATCAAAGACCAGTGGCTCTGCCCCCAAAAAATCAAAATTGTACCCCATGAGCGCAGGAACAACCCGGAAGAAATGGCTTTGACCCCGTGTAAAAAGGTCAAGAACCTTGGAGTAATATTTGATCCAGACGTAAGTTTTGAATTACACTTTAAAAATCAGGTAAAAACAGCATTTTATCACTTGACGAATGTGGGGTGTACAACTGTCCCCGGTCTCCCCTACTCATGATAAACCATGCACTTGACCAAACAGTATAATGATCAGCAGAAAGGATGAGGAGAATTAAAGAGGAAAGAGCTTGTTATATAACATTGTACACAGCAGCTGTTAACTGTTCATCTGTGATTGCAAATAAAAAAACTGTCACAATGATTTCTGCGTAACGTTTTGAAGTACTTCAATACGTTAACCAGCTTGTGAGCGATGTGGCTGCATGAGCCATGAGAATGAGAAATCACTTAAGGCAACATACAATCAGATCTTTATTGTTTTGTGTCTCCGCAGCTTCTCAATGGCCACATTAGAAAGACAGATGTGTTCATTGATGTGTCAAACAAGTGTTATTAGATCAGCAGGAGCCCCATCAGGCATCATGAAAAATAAATACAGAGCAATTAAGAAGGCCTGAAAAACAACAGCTCGATGTCACGGCGACACATCCGTGGCTTCACAGCGCCACGAGCGAGCCTCGCGTTTGTCTCGGAGAGACAGATAGTCACGCTCTGTGAATAATCAAGCGAAATCAATGTGAGATAAAAGAAATTATCCATTCTGTTAAAGGAAAACTACAGAGGCGGAGCAGAGATGTTGCCTTCGCCTCATTTGCATGTTCAGGAAAAAAAAAAAATCATCAACAACAAAAAAATCATGCTTGTTCAACAATGTGCATAATTATGCAAAAAATGAAAAGCAATCAGCCTTTTGTTTTGTTTTTTTTTGTAAATCATCATTTTTTCAAGCTGATGCATTAAGTGGTGTTGCAAATGTCTATTAGTCACACAAAGCAAGATTGCTATCCTGCTCAATGAACAGTGAAGCTCAACTAAGCAGAATTGCAGTAAAGGAAAGAGTCAGTTATTTAATTTGATGGTGCTGCAGCTGGTTCGCCTTTGGCAGGGATATGGTCGTTTATTCATCTTAACAACAGCTTTTTAATAAATAAAGGAGACTCTGAGATTTTTCTGGAGACATTATCATCTCTGAGACGAAAGAATTGGAGGACATTTTACATCCCACCCATCAAATTTTAAATAATCCACGTAGAAAATCCTCAAACAGGCAGTTTCTGAGTAAGTTTACTTGTCCTGAGACCAGATCTAAAAAAAAAATTAAGAAAAAAAAAAATGCTTGAAAATAGTTTTTACCCTGTGGTGCATAGTGGTCACTACAGTGGACACCTATTTAAAAGTTATTTACTCTAATCAATGGTTCATGTGGTGGAAATTCATATTAAAAAATGTTTTCAGTTTTTATTCCAAATAATGTACGTATATATTTTTAAAAATGTTACAGACAGACATTTGAGGGTGAAAAAACGTATAAACTATAAATAATTCAGTGTTAAAATGGATGAAAGAGAGTTAAATTATTTTGCAAAGCATTAAATTTAATTAATTTACATTAAGTTCACACTGTTTTATGTTATGAGTAATGCTCAGTTACAAATATTTTGAAAAAAAAAAAAAAGAAAACTTTTTTTCATCCCCTAAGGCAAATAAAAACACTCAAGGGGAAAATCCTGACACTGACTTTCATAATTCATGCATCAGAGAGTTTAAAAAGACCAAATAAGTCTGGAATACCCCCTAAAATGCAGTTTTTCTCTTGTCCCACCCCCTAATAACCAAATTGAATCTCAAATAAAACATATAAAATGAATTTAAATTTTTTTTTTAGGTATTATTTGTTATATCCCTGTCTCATGTAACTGTGGGAACTTTTGTTTCAATAAACATAATATTTCAAATAATAATTATGATTCAGAAGGGGAAAGAAATTCAGAACAAAGACAAGATACATAGAGAAAAAAAAAGGAAAAGGAAAATGTAGGATCAGGGTGAGAAAGGTAAAAAAAAAAAAAAAAAGTAAAGAAATGCAGAAAAAGAGAGAGAAATTCAGAAAGTTGAAGGAAAGAGGTAATGGGGAGAGAAAGTGATGGAGATGGAGAGAAAAAGAAAGAAAAGACCAGATGTTCAAAAAGGAAGAAAGGGAGAGAGAAAAAGAGAGACACATGGGGGAAGAAAAATTTAGGAATGAGGAGAGAAAGTGAGAGAATGGGGAGAGAGACATTAGAAAAAAAGGGGGAGAGAACGGAGGGAGGGAAAATGAGAAGTGAGAAGCGGGAGTCAAGAGTCTTTTGGGCTGTTTCTACTTGAACACAGAATCTAACTTTCTCTTTTTTTACTCCAACAATTTGGACTCAATATGAACAAAATTTCAACTAAACCCAGAAAAAGAGAGAGAAACATTTCATTTCGTTCTATTTGTACAATTATAAACAAGTTATTCTGAGATTCTCATCGCTCAGAGTGTGAACGTGTGTCCCACAACATGCACGCAACCCTGTTACCATAAACTTTTTAGCATAGTAGAAGAATCAGAAAACAGTGAATGACTTGATATTCTGGACTTTATATTTTTTAACAGTTTTCCAAAAGAATAGGTAGAGCAAAATGTGTTCTCTCTTCTATTTCTCATGTTTTTATAACATAGTTAACCTTGATTGAATGTCCCACTCTACCTCATGCAACTCTGTTATGCATATGATCAGAATAAGACAATCAGTTTTTAATTGGTCTTTACTTATCTACAGAGGGAAATCTGAACAATGGTTTATTTTTCAAGAATTTCCTCCGATTCTGGAATGACCCCTATGATAAATCTGCAGCTCAGTGTTTCAAAATCACTGTCTCATGTTCCACCTCAGTGTAATACTCCTGCACAAATACTAAAAAACACACAGTGCAATCCCCAAAGGAGTTGCAGTTTACGACTTGCTCGGGGCGTAGAGGTACAGGACGGTGTCGTCGGCGTATCGTCGTAGTTTGAAGAACAAGAGACGGTCACCTTTGCATCAGACTCTAACAAAAGGAGGTTTCACTTTCTCCCCTGTTTCCAATGACTCAGCATGACTCAGCACCGTTTGTTTACAACAGGACCACAATTGTCTCTGAACCCTCCCCTATTGATTTTTCTTTTTGCAGAAACCACAGCAACACATTTTTTTTCTCCTGTAGCCAGATATAAGTCCTCACCAAAACCCATCTGTGTCATGTCACCAAACTCAACAGAGGATCTGTTTTTGTGCAAAATAAATGCATGTGTCATACAGCGGTGTATATATATATATATATATATATATATATGGGTCAATGACGTGACGTCCCTTTTTTTGTGTCCGAGTGCAATATTTCCTTCCATCATGAATTGAGTATTTCATCACATGTATTTCTTTATTCTATGAAACCTGTGTTATTTGAACACATCTTTAAACTATTAAAATATAACATGTTTTTTTGTGTTTTGGTTCCTCAAACCCCCAAAATGTCAGGTGGTGCAACCGTCCTGACAAGTATCCACAGTAATTAAACTCTAAAAATTGAATGTCAGTTATTGTAAATGGAAATTAAAAATACAGTGGCATTATTTTATGCTTGAACCTTTTTAAATAAAACATTCTTTGCAAATAAAAAGAATTTTAAAGCTGTTGAGAAATGTAAAAAACTTTTGTCCCGTAATTTTCACCTTGTCAAATGTCAGGGTGGTGCAACCGTAACATTAGACTTTTATTTAAAAGTGAAGAGAATAAAACAGGAAACAGGAGACTGCATCAGCCAGAGGAGCCCAAATGACATTTGTGACCAAGTGGAAAAGTTTGTAGATTTCTCTGAAATACTGATAAAAAAGGTTTTTTCACTTCATTGGTGACTGGAACAATTTCCATGTCAGGTGGTACAACCAATGTAATAATGTGAAATGTTATTTTAACACAAAATTATTGATCTTATTCACAAATAAAAGAAATGAAACACACAAAATGAAAATGTATGAGTCACTACAGACACTTGAGAGATACTTGCCAATAATTTCATGCAGAAAAAATAACAGGAACATATAAATATATTTTCATATATTTGGTTGCGCCACCTGACATTTTTGGGTGCTCAAATTAAAAATACTAAAAAATAATGAACCTAAAAACTTTGAAATGTTGGTCAACTACTGAAATCTGTTAGAAAACTTAATTTTTCACTCAGAAATGTTTTTATCCATTTTCAAAGAACTTTTAAAAAATACGTTTATAGACCCTCTTTTTGTCAGTGACCCATATATGACACTAACAAAAGTCATGAGGACAATGATAATAGTCATTGGGGAACATTAAAAGACAATGTGAGGACTCGCCTATTTCTTAACCTCTGTTGTCGGATCTGATTTTACGGGAAGGTCAAGAATCCATTCTCAGTAAGAAAAAAAATAGCTCTTTTATGACTCAACAGCGGTCAGTAAAGTTGGAGCTGGACTGGCAGAAAATAAAACAGACCAAAGAGAAGAAAAAAGATTTCAAACAGAATCGTAAAAATAGATGCATAACCTTATACCTCTGTATCCTGCTTAGTTGTCTTGAAAAAGGAAAGTAGTGTTAAAGTTACATGCCAAAACAAATGCACGCCTTTGGTAAGAGTGGGTGATGCTGCTCATGGTAAAAGGGTCTTCATCAAAAAAACCCAAAATGCTTAATGTTAGTGCCATGAAATCTGAATGTATCGTCCTCATTGAGCCTTTGAGTGAAAAACACCAAATTCTACAATGAATAATAATTTCAAAATGTAAGTGGTAATTCATGAATTAACTTCTTATACACTTGTTTTGTGTGAATTCAGGTTAACCACTAACCCTGGGTAAGTTTCACACTTGAATTAACACACACACATACAAACTTAAACAAGAGTTCAGAGAGTTCACGTCAGAGAAGTTAAAGACTTGAGAATGTGACAGTGGTATAGCACAAAGCACAGCACAGAGACTAAGATTATGCAAAAAATAGACAAATTTTAAATTACAGGAGTCACTTTTGAGTTGTCTTCAGATGATTTGTTCATCATCTGAATAGGGATCTGGGGGGATAGACACCCCCTCCTTCTTAGCCCAATTGTTGAAAAAATGCACACTAAAGTGAACTGTTGGGAGCCAAGACACACTCTACAGTGCCCTCCTGGGTCAGCGAATCACACGAACCTGCCCATTTGGCTAATAAAACATAGCAAACTTCTCCTTTGGAAGCCAAATATCCTTAAGTGCCCTCTAGGGATCCACATACTTGCTAAAGTGCCTCTTTGGGAGGCAAAACACATATTCTGCCTTGCAAATCACACTAGTCTGCCCCTTTAGTTTGTTAAGACATGATACTCTTACCTTCTGGGAGCTAAAACACATACTGAAGTGTCCTCTTGGGAGCCAGAACACACGCTCTACTTGGTAAATCACATCAATTTGCCTCTTTGGCTGGTCAAAACATGATAAACATCTCTTCCAGGAGCCAGAACACACTGAAGTGCCCTCTTGGGAGCCAAAATATGTTAACGTGCCCCCTCAGGGAGCAAATACTGTTCCAAATTGGTGCAAATTGCAAATTCTACTTGGCAAATAACACTTATCTGCCCCTTTGGCTTGTTAAAATGTGATAATCAACCCTTCTGGGAGCCAAAACATATGCTAAAGTGCCCTTTTGGGAGCCAAAAAAATTTGCTTAGGTGCTTTTTTTGGGAGGCAAAACACATAGTCTACCTTGCAAATCACACTAATCTACCCCTTTGGTTTGTTAAAACGTGACAATAATCTCACTTGGGAGCCAAAACATACACTGAAGTGCCCTCTTGGGAGCCAAAATATGTTCAAGTACCCTAACAGGGGTCAAACGCTTGCTAAAGTGCCATCTGGGAAGCCAAAACACACATTCTGCTTTGAAAATCACACTGATCTGCTCCTTCTGACTGACTGCAACATGGTAAACTACACTCCCGGGCACCAAAACACATGCTTAAATACCTTCTTGGGAGCCAAAACATATGTTGAAGTGACCTTTGGGAAGCCAAAACACAAATCCTACTTAGTAAATCACACTGATCTGCTCCTTCTGACTGACTGAAACATGGTAAACTACACTCCCGGGCACCAAAACACATGCTACGATAACTTCCTGGGAGCCAAAATAGGCTGTAGTGCCCTCTCAGAAGCCCAAATGCATGCTACAATACATTTTCGACAGGTGCTGTATGTGTCTTTTTTTTTCCTCTTCCCTGTCTTCAAAATGTCTGCTCATGCCACTGCCAACATGTCTTGTTTTCTTTTCAATTTGCTCAGATTTGGCTTCAAAATGAACCCAAACGTGTCCCATCAGAGGCTCCAAGAACTAAATTACCTTCCCTAGAATTTCATTATCTAGAAGAATCTGTTGTGACTTTGCCACATCGGTCTGTTGGCGAAAACACAAGAGACACCTTTGTGATGGTGTTGCTCATCTCTGAAACATTAAATGTGGTTATAAAACGGTTTATCAATCATCTCTAATGCGGCGTATTTAGACCTCGGAAAGAAGCTTCAGATCGTCTTCACAATGGTCTCATTTGTTTGGAGTAATTACACCAAAGTATGATAGTTAATTACGCAATAAGATGTTCGTGAATGCTTTGGAAAACCTGGTGAAAGCTCCCAATAGAACTTGTTTTCTGGCATCCATAACACATTACAGATGATTTGCTGTTGGTCTCGCAGGATGTCGAGGCATTTAGTCGACACAACGCTACAACAACGTGTACTACACGACATTTTGCTGAATGTGCGGAGAAAATTCACATTAAGTGCATGTGGACGATTCTCCAACAGCAGCAGAGGAACATCTTCACAGGATTTCTTTGTCGCTGGAAGCTTAAAATACAGAATGATAAATGGTTCACTCTGCTCCACAAACACATATACACTTAGTTTGTTCACATAAAGCACAAGATAAGTGCTAACAACCTTCTACGGCTGCAAGAAGGACAAAAACACAAACTGAAAAAAGATTCTTCACTGAGATGCATTGTACATCCTACTTAACCCAAGAGCACACTTAAATTTTGGAGTATTTTTTTCTTTTTAAGGAGTAATGATTTTTTTTTCTAAAGCAATCTCAGTAAAATTTCAGTCACACATTTCCTATGAAAACCTGCAGCATTGTGATAATCGTTTCACAAGATAAAGAAGAAAAGTGGACTTTTTTCATCTTCAAATGTGCTTAGAGATCCTTTAATTAATGCTTTGTCCTTTTGCTCCACTTTGCTGTTGGTAACTATGAATTCAACCCTTTTACGACCTCCTCGACCAACTGGTTAAGTACATTTTAAATTACTATATTTCAAAAAGAGGAATTACTAAGTATAAGTATGTGATGGATCTTGAGCCTCAAAATTTTTATTAACTTTTTTTTCTTGTTGCAAAACCTCAGTCAAGTTGTTAAGATTACATATTTAAGTCTCATAAATTTGCCTTTACTTTGCACTTTGTTCTTTTAGTTCTTTCTTGCTAATTGAATGTTTTGCCCAATAGCATCCAACCACAAGTAAAAATGACTATGAGAATTATTAGTTATTGCCTTTTGTTTTTTCAAGTACAAATTCAAGTACAAATACAGATTTTCCTTATTTCATTTAATGTATTTCCCTTGGTTGAAATAACATTGCTCAATATTTTGTTGCACACTTGCAGAAATCAAAATTGTTCAATGCCGTGGATATTTATGAGACAATAATTTCTTTCTACATTAGCATTTTATCTGACTTTTTCCTGCTATTTGTCATCTTTGTATATGATAAACACTCAGTTAAACTTAAGCCATTGGGTAGAGGTTGATATTTTAACCCTCTGATGCATGAATTATGAAAATCAGTGTCAGGATTTTTCCCTTGAGTGTTTTTATTTGTCTTAAAGCATGAAAAAAGTTTTCCCTTTTTTTCCAAATATTTGTAACTGAGCATTTAACATCAAACAGTGTGAACTTAATGTAAATATGACCTTTTTTTGTTGTTGTTTTTTGGTAATTTCATACAACAGAGTATTAGGGCCACATTAAGATTTTTTTATTTTGCTTCATATTTTACTACATACACAGCCCCCTAAGGGTCACTGCAAAGTTTTTTTTTTTGGGGGGGGGCTATTGCGTTCCCTTGCAATACCTTTTCGTGTTTGCTTCAATGTTGTAATTTACAGACGGTCTTTGAACGTCCTAGCACCAGCTGCCTCTGTGTTGCAACCAATGACTGTATATAGAATGGACAGCACGCTTCCGCCTGTCACCGTTCTACGTTTTTGAAGCCATAAAACCCCGTTTCTCTAGCCGCCATTGTGCAGCCAGAGTCTGCGCAGTAGAGAATTTCCGGTGGAGCCAAGTAAAAAAGAGAAATAAAAATATTTATTTCTTCTTCTTCAGAAGGTTTAGTCTCCTTTTGGCTCTTTTTCCCGAAGTTTCTTATATCCCCGATAAAAACTACTCATGAACGGCAGCTGTCAACTATCGTAAAATGAAACTTATATTGCGGTTTTTAACGTCCAATAACTAATGAGAAACTAACTTCTCAGGAAAAAAACACCTGAACACCATGCAGCCAGATGACATCGTCATACCACCTTAGCGTAAAGATGAGAGAAACGTTTCTACCAGGTATAGTAATTTTTTAAAGTTTTCCCGGCTCATATCTGGAATACATGGGGAGGCGGGGCTTATGACCTATACTGCAGCCAGACACCAGGGGGCGGGGCNGGGGACCGTTTTCTCTTCCAGCTCTTTCTTCAAAGCGGTCAAGCTTTAACTTTCCCCAATCTTCCTGAGTCTTTTTTCTCATTCTGTGTCTGATGTCCCTCTGTTTCTGCTCCTCTTCGGCTCCGCTCTCATCCAGGCGGTGTAATCGATAGAAGAGTTCTTACTGGAGATCTTATTGATGTTCTGAGGCTCACTCTGCTCATCAATAGAAACAATGATCACTGGGAGAGAGGGAGAAGGAGAGTGTAAGGCAGGAGAGGAGCGTGCTTAACTCCTCCTGTTTTCCATTGGACGTTCTGTCCTTGGTTTGGTAAATTAGCTTAAGTACAGCTAAATGCCTTTCTCTGCCCGATGTGACATTTAAAGTCTTTTATGACTGGCAATGATACTTCACAAAGGCAAGGAGGAAAGTTTCTAATCGGCTAAATCAAATGAGAAGTGCTGCGATGTAATCCCAGTTAAACAAACCGATCGGACCGTTTTACTTTTTCATTAAAACTTTTCCTGCTGGCACAGGCAGAATTAAAGGGCAAGTTCGCAAACATAGACTTTAATGGTTCAAGTGTTCACATTAATGAAAGACCTTTTGTGTTTACAGATGCTCTCAACTAAATATAGCTGTGATACTGAAGGGCTTTTTTCAATGGGAGGACTGTATAACACAAGGACATGGACTCTGTGACATCACTCATCTGTGTCTGAAACTGTTCACTGTCAGCAGACGCTACAGTTGTGCTCAAAAGTTTACATAAAACCCAGCAAAACTTTAGGTTTCTTGGCCATTTTTAAAAAGGTCAGTGAGTTTCTGAGCTCCTAACAGACACTTGCATCTTTCATCCAGTGCTGCACTGATATTTCTGGATTCTGAGCCATGTGGACAGCAAAAGAATTGTCAAAGGTTCTGCAGGAAAAGGTGATCCAACTGTATAAAACAGGAAAGGGATATAAAAAGATATCCAAGGAAGTGAAGATGCCAATAAGCAGTGTTCAAACTTTAATTAAGAAGTGAGAAATGAGGGATTCTGTTGAAACCAAACCCTCCGTGAGGTAGTCCGACAAAAATTTAAGCTACAACTGCCAGGAAAATTGTTAGGGATGCAAAGAAAAACCCACAAATAACTTCAACTGAAACACAGGACTCAGAAAAATGTGGTCCGGCTGTTTCAAGATGCACAATAAGGAGGCACTTGAGGAAAAATGGGTGGAAAGCCGTTTGTACGCAAATGACTCAAAGTATACTGTGCTGTTCACCTGTGGAATGATCCAAACAGCTGGTTTTTCAGCATTGTTGCCCCTGTCCCAGCTTTTTTGAAACGTGTTGCAGGCATCAAATTCAAAATGAGGAAATATTTGCACAAAAAACAATAAAGTTTATCAGTTTGAACATTGAATATCTTGTGGTGTAGAATTTGCAAACCAAACAAAATGTACGTTTTTCCATGTGGGATAGAAAAATGAACAATCTCTACTTTATTTACCATTAGCTTAAAAGAAAACTCACGTAAATTAAGGTGTAAAGGGGTTAAAGAGCACTTGCACAATGGGAGCACCAGCGCTCATAAATCCTGTCCCTCATTAACCAACCCCTAAAGTGAACTTTTTGTTCTTCAACAACTTCAACTACTCTTCAGAAATGGAAAGAAAACGTTCCTCGCTGCTTTCATATTCAACACAAGAAGCTTTTTATCTCTGCAGAAAAGACTGCTCAGTCATAAAGGCATCTCTAGTCTAATTTCTGACATCGTTACGTCATAATCAATCCACAACGAAGCTTTATAATTGGCAGAAGGGTTGAACATGGTGCCCACACGGCTGCACTGCCCTGAATAAGTCAACAGCACTGATCATCTGGAGTGGAGCTGCTATAGACGCCGGTGTTTAACATCTACTTTCAGCTCCAGTTTGGTTCACAGAGGAGCGTGTGTAACAGCGGGAAAAGAGGGCTTCAAAGAGTATTTAAATTTTTATTAGAGCCTCTTAAAAATAATTTACTGAGCTGGATAAAAATATATAAAATCTAAACCGAAGAGACCTTGAGTCTACCTTTTTCTCGTGCTGTTTCGAAATGAGAAGAAACGCGCTCACGCTGTGCAGGCGCGCCCAATCCACCTCTCACTTCACAGCTGTGTAAAACACACACACTCACTCACATGTATGCAGAGGGTGACATGTTTGTAAGAGGGAGTTTAACCATGAGCACTTTCCCTCGTCTCAGGTGTAGACAGAGATAGAAAGCGAACATCAATACACAGAGTCAAGGTGCTGAGTGCCACATCACACACACACACACACACACACACACACACACACACACCAGATCTGTTTACAGTGAAGCAAGCTGTCACCAGCAGACTGTAAATAATAGGCTGGAGATGAAACCGTTTGCAGGAAGAAAAAAAAAAAGAAGAAGAAGAAGAACACACACACACATATACACAAGTTTCTGCATGTGTGTCGTACGTTTGAATCCCCCTCAGAGGCCGTGGCATTTGCCCAGTCCAGTGCTCTTTCTTCCAGTCTGGCAGGCAGACAAGGGGAAGTGAAAGAGATAAGTTGAAAGCAGAAGTTCCTGCAGTCAGCGTGCGGGCAGGATGTGGTCTGATTGAGATAGACACTGACTGATTGCTCTGTGACTCAGCTTACATTATCAACTCCGTGTCTGTCTCCGCCACGTCTGAGGTCAATACGATCAATTTGGAATAGAAATCGATTTTAAAGTGCAACCAGAAGCTGATTACCTTTAGTAATATGAAATGTTATTCTGTGTACGACTGTTGGGGAAGTTTTAATTGTGAGGTCAGGTGAGTTTTGTTGTTACTTTTGTTATCGCTTGTCACAGCGAAACACACAGACACAGCTAAATTGATTTCTTTCCTGTGTCTGTTTCACAATAAATATCACATCAGCTCCAGGATGATTCATGTAAATTTGAAACCCTGACAGTGTGGTGCTAAACCTGCAATAAAAACTCATTAACACCATGTTGTTCATTATTTGTAATCAATATTAATATAATTACGAAGCCTTTTTAACTACCCCTGTCTTCACAAAAGAACTGCGGATACTTTTATTTTATTTGTTGGAAGATGAGACAACAACACATTTCTGACAGTTGTGCTTTTGCTTTTGTTATCAAAGAAAATAATGTTTTTGAACAGTCTGAAATAAACAAATGCTGAAGTGCTCCCTGGCTGCTGAAACACACTAATCTGTGGCTTTCGCAGGTTAAAACATGATAAACTGCCTTCCAGGGAGCAAAAACAAGCTTTAGTGCTGTCTCAGGAGCCAAAACGTACACAACAATGGCCCCTTGGGAGCCAAAACACACTAAAGTGCCCTTCCAGCTGGAGAACCGCACTTATCAGCCCTTTTAGATGGTTGAAACAAGATAAACTGCCCTCCCGAGAGCCAAAAGACTGCAGTGTCCTCTAAGGAGCATAAACATGCACTAAAGAACTCTTTGGGAGCCAAAACATGTTAATAAGTGCCTTCTTAGGAACCACAACACAGACTTGAGGGTCTTCCTGGTTGGTGAACTACACTAATCTGCTGCTTTAGCTGGTTTAAACATAATACACTGCCTTCATGGGAGCCAAAATAACTAAGGTGCCCTCCTCTTGGTCACCAAAAAATGTGCTAAGGTTCCCTTTTGGGAGCCAAAACAAATGCTGACGTGCCCTCCTGGCATGTGAAACACATAATTCTGTCACTTTGACAGGTTAAAACATGATAAACTGCCTCCCTGGGGACTGAAATAAGCTATAGTGCTATCTCAGGGACATGAAATTGGACTCTTTGGGAGCCAAAACATGTTCTTAAGTGTCTTCAAACCACAACACAGACTTAAGGGTCTTCCTGGTTGGTGAACTACACTAATCTGCTGCTTTGGCTGGTTTAAACATAATACACTGCCTTCATGGGAGCCAAAATAACTAAGGTGCACTCCTCTTGGTCACCAAAAAATGTGCTAAGGTTCCCTTTTGGGAGCCAAAACAAATGCTGACGTGCCCTCCTGGCATGTGAAACACATAATTCTGTCACTTTGACAGGTTAAAACATGATAAACTGCCTCCCTGGGGGCTGAAATAAGCTATAGTGCTATCTCAGGGACATGAAATTGGACTCTTTGGGAGCCAAAACATGTTCTTAAGTGTCTTCAAACCACAACACAGACTTAAGGGTCTTCCTGGTTGGTGAACTACACTAATCTGCTGCTTTGGCTGGTTAAAACATAATACACTGCGTTCCTGGGAGCCAAAATGAATGAAGTGCCCTCCTCTTGGGCATCAAAACATGTGCTAAGGTTCCCTTTTGGAAGCGAAAACTAATACTGATGGGCCCCCCTGGCTAGTGAAGCACACCAATCTGTTGCTTTAGCAGGTTAAAACATGATAAACTGCCTTCCTGGGAGCCAAAATAAGCATTAGTGCCATCTCAGGACCACGAAATTGGATTCTTGGGAGTCAAAACATGTGCTCACATGCTCATCTAGCTGGGGAAACACACTAATCAGCCCTTTTAGATGGTTGAAACAAGATAAACTGACCTCCTGAGAGCCAAAAAACTGAAGTGTCCTCTAAGGAGCCAAAACATGTTCTTGAGTGCCTTCTTAGGAACCACAACACAGAATTGAGGGTCTTCCTCGTTGGTGAACTACAAAATCTGCCACTTTGGCTGATTTAAACATAATAAACTGCCTTCCTGGGAGCCAAAATAAGCATTAGTGCCATCTCAGGAAGACGAAATTGGATTCTTGGGAGTCAAAACATGTGCTAACATGCCTTTCTAGTAGGGGAACCACACTTACCAGCCGATAAACTGATAGACAAGATAAACTGCTCCCCCTGGAGCCAAAAAACACCACCAAAGTTCTCTCTCAGGGGCCAAAATATGCACTTAAGGACTCCTTGTGAGTTGAGAAAGGGCTAAAGTGCCCTCTTGAGAGCCAAAATGTGCTATAGTGCACTTCCAGGAGCTAGCTGCTTGCTTAAGTGCTCTCCTTGGTTGCAAATTTGTGCATAAGTGCCTTCTTGGGAACCAAAACATAGACTTCAGGGTCTTTCTGGTTGGTGAAACCCAAAATCTGTCACTTTGGCTGGTTAAAACATGATAGTCTGCACTTCAGGGAGCCAAAACATGTACATAAAGTGCTCTCATGGGAGCCAAAATACACAAAAGTGTCCTTTCTGGAGCTAAAATGCATGTTTCATTGCTCTCAATTGCTATTTATTCTTACGTGGTATTAATTTGCATGAAGAAATGTGGAGCCTCTGCTTTTTAACTTCCCTCCAAAGGCACTGAACTTATAATATAGACTTAAGGAGAAATGATGCACCCATCATGAGTAGTGCCTACTGTACAAGCCTGTGGGGGCAGTGCTATGATTTGGGGTTGCTTATCTAAGTTTATGTAAAAAATGCCACACTGAATGCCAAACCTTTTTTTGGTGGTGACTTTTTTTGCTCAGGCAGTCTATGAAAACATCACTTTGTCACTTTGTACCCTGGGAAATGTTGTCCTGAACAAAGAGAAGTACCATGCCAAATACCCGTTGGCAAGAGTCATGTCTTTTTGACAGTGGGTGATGGTGCTCATGGGAAATAGAGTCTCTGGGAAAAATCATTCGCCAAAGAATCAACGCCAAATGGAAAGCGCCTTTATTAAATGCTAACCAATGACTGCCAAAGCCTAATGAAACAGTCAGTTGCTCTTTCAGACTGCACCGGAAACCAAACCTCTTACGAAATCACAAAACTGCTCCTGCTCCTCCAGATTCTCCATTATTATGATGAATCTATAAAAAGAAGTTGGACCTCAAGAGTCTGGAGCTTGAGCTGTCTTCCTGTCGGTCTTTTCATTCGAAACAAGCCTCCTCAGAACGCCGTCACTGACCAACACGAACATCATATTCAACACACTTGAGTAATAAATGAATAAAGACGATTAAGAATGCACAATCTTCCCAAGTTTCTCCGCCACAGTAGCCGCTAGGACTTTAAAAATAGATACATACAATAAGAATACACTGCTGCACTGAAAACAGGGTTTGATTGACAGGTGGTGGCAAAAATGTGCCAACCCAAGCACACCTTCTTCCATTCCCCTGTCTTCATTTTTTATTCCTCTCCTCCTTCTCCTCCACTTCCAAAAGTTAAAAAAAAAAAAAACATATGTGAGCGTGCGTGTGTGGGAGGAGGGCCCTGCTTCTATTTTTCACAGGGATGTGGCACAGGGAGTGTAAACCAGGCCAGAGAGTGGGAGAGGGAGAGAGAGAGAGAGAAAGATGGAAGATAGAGATAGCAATGAGGGACGGAGGGAGTTTAACGAGAAGTTGGGAGCAGAGAAACTTTAGCCGAGCTTTGTAGCACGCTTCCACTGATCCCCGTCTCCTGTGAAGTGTTCCCTCTGCAGAGCGGCTTCCTCCGACTGTACGGAGAGAGAGAGAGAGACACGATTTTAACGAGAGGAGGATCCACTTTATTATCATTCCCAGCCATATCCCTCCTCGTTGCCCCTCCTGAAATAGCACCACCCTGACAGCGTTGAGTCAATTTTCACAAACAAATTGATCCTTTCTGTCATCAAATGCTGGAAATTAGCTTGGCAACAGAGGGGGAAGCGGTGATGGGGGTTATTGCTCGGTGACTGTTTTCTGTGACAAAGCAGGACATGAGCCTGTGCAGGATAAGCTCCACCAGCTGGAAACAAAGCCATGCTGACATGCAGTTTGTACAGCTAATTAAAAAGAAAGCATTTGATTATAAATGGACTCACCTCCTCGGAAAGCACAGCTGAAGGAGTCTGAATTAATGTGTCGTCTCAAACAGCTTTTTCTAACCAGAGAGACCTGAGTCAGCAGCAGCTGAGTTACACACTTTCCCTTGTGTCCTTATTTTCCTTTTTTTTTGTCATACCCCTGGACTCAGCCGTCTTATTCAGGTGAGGGCCGGAGAGGATGCACAGCGCTGTCATGTCAGCTCCTGCTCCCTAATGAACGTCAAGTTGGGCCACTTTTTTTTTTTTCAGTGTCAGTGCAAAGTAGTTCACCACATCAAAATGAATAATATCTTTCTAAGCATTTGTTTTAAACATGCATGTCCTACTTCCAAATTAGCAGCAGAGAGGCAGACTTCTCGGTATGAGGTCCAGGATGTTCCAGAAATGCTCCAATCACATCTGGCTGTGGTCGCACCTGTTTCGCACACACCACTTCTTTAACTGGCTGCCTGAGCGCCACTGGTACCGCTGTTTTAAGATATTCAATATCACAGATAACAACAAATTCTACTTTTGAACTAATCTCTGCGTGTCCCTTGGAAAAGTATCAACATGAGTCGTAACTTTTCATTAGACACAAATTTCTCAAATCCCTAGAGCCACGTTATGTGTTGTATAAATTCAAATAGATAATGGATGCTTTGGAGAGCAGGGGCGGAAAAAAAAACAAAGCAAAAGAACATACAGCTCATGTTTTGGCTCCCCAGGAGAGCGCTTTTGGCTTCATTTGCTCCCAAAATGAACTGTAGCACAAGTTTTTGCTCCCAAGAGGAAACTATGGCACATGTTTTGGCACCAAGAGGACACATTAGCATGTGCTTTGGCCCCCAAAGAGGACACTTACGTATGAGTTTTGGCTGTCGTGAGGGCAATTTTGTGTATTTTGGCTCCAAAAAGGGTACTACACCCGATGTTATGGCTCTTGAAGGAGCTCTCTAGCATGTTTTGGCTCCCCAAGCAAACACTTTCATCAACTTTGGCTGTCAAGAGGGAACAATAGCTTGTTTTGGCTCCCAAAAGGACACTTTTGTAAACTTTGGCTCCCAAGAGGGAACAATAGCATATGTTTTGGCTCCCAAAGTGGACACTTTTGCTAAATTTGGCTCCAAGGAGGGAACAATAGCACATGATTTGGCTCCAAGGAGGACACTTATTGTCAACTTTGGCTCTCAAGAGAGAACAATAGCACATGTTTTGGCTCCCAAAAGAACACTGATCGTCAACTTGGGCTCTCAAGAGAGAACAATAGTACATGTTTTGGCTCCCAAAATGAGACTTATTGTCAACTTTGGCTCTCAAGAGGGAGCAATAGCACATGTTTTGGCTGACGGAGGACACTTTTGCTAACTTTGGCTCTAAAGAAGGAACAGTAGCACATCTTTTGTCTCCCCAAGAGAACACTTTTGCTTACTTTGGCTCCCAAGGAAGCACTATTGCACATGTTTTGGCTCCCAAAAGGGAACCCAAGTATCTTTTTGGCCCCCAAGAAGGCTCTTTATCATAAGTTTGGAACCAAGGAGAACATCTCATATTTTTTTTCCAAAGAGGGCACTTAAGCATGTGTTGTGGCTCCCAGGAGGACAGGTGTTATGTTTTAAGCAGCCAAAAGACAATTTAAGTGTGGTTCCATCACCAGGTGAACACTCCAGCATCAGTTCTTCCTCCCAAGAAGGCACTTTATGTGCGGTTTTCAAGTACTGGCAACCCCCACCGCTGGATTCAGGTCCCTTGATTGGTCATTTGTGTGTATTGGGTGTAACGCCAATCAAACCAATCAGAGTGTCTGCTCTGATTCCCTTTCAGAGCTAGGTGCGCCTGCAGGCAGCAACCTCACACTGTGTTCTTAAACATGCAGAAACTTCCAACATGAAAGAATGCACAGAAAAAGCTGAAATCCAAGTG
The DNA here is from genome assembly GCA_008086565.1 of Thalassoma bifasciatum. Lineage (NCBI taxonomy): Eukaryota > Metazoa > Chordata > Actinopteri > Labriformes > Labridae > Thalassoma > Thalassoma bifasciatum. The sequence goes on from RPOG01001881.1 coordinate 61,333, forward strand.
TTGATGTTTTGTTTTTAATAAAAAATGGTCTTGGACATAATAAAAGCCATTTTGGATCATTTTGGTTCACTAACTTCTTTATTTCTCTTCTTTTGTCCATATCCATTATGTATTGTGATGTCATATAATGTCTTTCCTGATTGGAAGATTATTAATTGTTTCTGCTGGGTTGTGGGACTGATGGTATCATTGTTTTCTCTGTGTGAAAAATGATTAAAATGCATGGAAGCATACACACACCAATAACTTCAATCCATGTAGAGCAAATCCCTGAGACTTCCCCTCAATCCTTGTAGTTTCCTCATTCTCTTTAATTGAGTTATTGTCTTGGGAGTGAACATGTTATATACTCTTTTTTAATTTCTGGATAACCATACCTTCAACCTCCATGGAGGCGCTGTCTGTCATCACATGCATTCCAGTCACCTTGCTTCTTCTTACATAACATTACTTCACCAATTTTCTCCATTTGTTCATCTACAGGCTGCAGCGAGCAGAATACTAATCAGAGAAGAGGCGTGGAGATAAGCCCAAGATGACGGAAAGTCCTGGATTCATTACTTCAATGTTTCTGCTTGATGTTTTTCTGCAGCTCTTGTCAAGAAGCGCTTCAATCCCTGGACCCCAAAGGCAAAGAAAAGCGTATGAGACCTGGAGCTGTTTATACATCAGGTGGAAATCTCAGATTTTTTTTTAAAAATGCAAGACTCACTTCAGCTCTCCAGATAAGCAAATATCAAAACACATCCCTGCAGAAAGTGATTCATTTTTTACTTAATCAAACATGTATTGAACAACCTGTCACTTTAAGAGGCATTTTCCTCTTGTTGCATGCTGGGTAAAGTCATTAATTTGCAAAACATGGCTTGAGGCTTATTGGAATTTAAAGGCAAAAAAGCAGGTCCATCCCCGAGGAAAAGAAAGAGAAGAGGAGCGAGATGAAAGCGAGTTGTGTGCAAATGCTTGTGATCAGTCGCGAATTGAAGATGTTACTCTCAGGCTGTCAGAGTATCTAGTCAAATAACCATTTCCTTAGACTCATGAAGAGGCCGATATGAAGAGAATAGACTGGGAAGACCAGAGGGTCGGGGTTGCGGGAGGAGAGAAAGAGCCCGGGGCGAATCTTTGAGTCTCCTCTCTTCCTTTGACAAAAAAAAAAAAAAGAAAAAACAGAAAGAAAGAAAGAACACTGAGTACGTTTGTGAGCACGTGCAAGAGGCGGCGCGTGCGTTTGCAGGAGTCACCTGTGATTTGGGTCGTCATTTCCTCTGATCACGCTATCGATCGCTCCCGTTTTTTTCTCTCAAATGTTTTTTTCATGGGGAGGCTCAGGAGGGTGGAGCAGAGGAAATAACATGAAAAGAAGAATGGAGAGAATGTGTGGAAGATAAACAAGAACAAAGAGCAGGGTGAGGACATGAATACAAACTAGGGCTGGTTGATTTATATTTTTTCACATTAACAGATCTTGATTGTTATTACAATTTTTTGCATTAATTTTAAACTGCCAAATTTTAAGCATCTTGTACTGAAAAGTAAAGGAACAAGAGATAAGTTCACAATTTCAATTGCATACAGAGCAAATAAACCAAAAAAATTTGACCCAAAATAAACAAAACATCCCTTTGGGAATAATGAAGACTCCATAAAATTTAAACATTATCATTATCTTTATCAAAAAGATGTCTCTTGCAACTTACAAACAGAAGTTGAGCAGAAAACAGTCAACTCTGATTGGCTATTATTGCACACATTTCCGCCATGTTTCATCGATTAAATACGCTCACTGCCGATCATCGTAGCTGTTCTGAAATGAATCACTATCATGAATCTTGATCGATTAACCACCCAGCGCTAATACAAACTAACCAATCAATGTGAATCAAAGATGCTTTGTGTGTAATTATCCTGATAATTAAGTCAATTAAAAATCCTTCTCACACTCTCAATTGTGAGTTTTTGTTGAATAATGCGTTCTGATTGGTCAAAGAGAAGTAGTACAGGTACACATTAGTGTTATGTAGCATGTAGACCTGTCCAAGCCTCCAATTTTGATTATAAAAAAAGGGTAACTCTGTTGTTATGTTGAAGGAAATGAACTCATTGGCTGCCATTGATGTTTGTAGATGTCAATTTTTCAAGAGGGCGGGTTAAGTGACAGTCAGTCAGAGCTTGTCCATCAATGTCAGGCTTGTTAAGTAGTGTACTGATGAACTGACCCCAGTAGGTGGCAGCGGTGCTCACTTCGAATGAGAGATCAGCAAATATTATGAGAAGAGACGACGGAGAGACAATGGCAGATGTGACCAGTCTGAAAAGTTCAGGAGGTTCAAACTTGACAGACTTGTTTGGGTATTTTATGTTGTGTTATGTGGTTTTTATGACATGATATGCTTCTGTATGCGTTTATTTATTTATTTATTTATTTTTATTACTATACATGGCGCTGTTAAGCACTTTTGGTTGGCCGCTGGCTTTTTTTAATGTGCTGTATGAATAAAGCTGACGTTAACATTGACTTGAGTCGAGTATGTTTGGTGATCGTGGCAAAAGATGATGGCGATCATGGAGAGAATCAAAAATTAAAGCTTCAGAGGCGAGGGCTAAAAGCTAATCGAAGCTCTTTTTTAACAATTTTTGGTCAAAACAGGTGATTTTGGTAAATCCAGCCTTTTTTCTTCTGCCACTTTCTCCTTTATTTCATGCAAATACTTCATCAACACTGGTAAGTCCATGCATTTGTTTGCCACGTAATCAGCCAAAAAAAAACCTTGCACCATCTATTTGCAGGGGTATACAATTATAGACCCTTCGAAATGAAATTTTGAAATATCTTTTTCTTGGCCAATTACGTTTAATCCTATCACAGCTCTTGATCTGATTGGTTTGTATTCGAGTCAATGTGTTAACTCACACTGAATCTGTTCTGTTGCACTGTGGCTGCTTCCCTGCTCCGGCGGGTTGCAGCAGATGCATGAATGCAAAACAAAACAGTAAATCAGAGATCATATTTTGCTTGACTATGACAATAAATGGACGTAATAAGAGGAGCCAGATCAGGAGACAACAGGTTTGAGGTTTTGTGGCCCTTTAGGAAGAGGAAAGGATCATAATTGGGGTGGGAATCCAGGGGCCTCCTTGCTTTTTGAGTCAAGCTTTGTTGGTTTTATTTTGAAAGTCTGATTCAGAGGGCGACTTTCCTGACATTTAACTTTAACCTGAATGAAAATCTCTCCAATTTGGTGCCAGTTTCTCATTTTCCTTACCTCATTTTTCACGTTTTGTTATGAAATGATAGAACAGGTCTTAGGTGTTCAGAGAGAAAACATGAAACGGCGGCTTTTGTCTTTGCAGCATCGCTTCTGCTCTTTATCTCCAAGCTCTACAACATCATTATCTAGACACCGACCAATTACATGTTTGTCCTCTTGTGTGGAGGAATTCCCGACATATATGAAGGACAAAGGAAATGCCACGGTGATTAGAGCTCCACACAATCACACCTTACTGATCAATAGACGCTACGGCGAGACGGCTGGGGTCATTTAATGAAGAACTCACGGAAGATGAGAAGTAGAACATCTATTTTCACTTTCGAGATTCCTCCCCCTGCTAACAGCTGTAGCGATGAAGCTATAGAAGTGAACCGAGGAGGCAGAAAAGTAGAAAATGTCTTTTTGTCGGTGGGCAGCCATGACAGATTGGTAATGCACAGAAATAGACTCCCGCCTTCGAGAGAAAAGAGAGAAAAAGGGAGAGAAAGGACAAGCTGGAAGGGAAAAGAGAGGGATGGAAGATGGCGAGGGGCGATGGAGACAGTGATTTAGAGGGAGGAGAATAGATTTACAGAATGGCGAGCGGCCATGAGAGGGGGGAAAGATAAGAAAAGGAGGGAGAACAAGGACGAGGTTTTAGATCGAGAAGAAGAAAAAACGGAGAGAGGGAACGCAGAGGGAAGGAAAGATGGAGAACCGTGCACTGCTGACATATTGATCCGTATAGTGACCACCCTCCCACGTTTTCCTAAAGCCCCCAGCATGGATTACTGCTATAGACCTCAAACCACATAGGTCACCGGTCACACAAATACACCAAAGGTACAAGAACACACACTCACAGGCTTCAACACGCTGTCAGGAAAACACAACACGCTTCTAACTACCACAGTGTTGACAGGAAATATGTTGGATATGCTTGTTTGGAGAGTCACACACACACACACACACACACACTGATTCCTGGGGGCAGTGTGGGACACCATTCTTTGTGTTCATTGATCCAGAGCAAGAAAAGTCAGACCACTCAAGCTGTGACAGAATCTTGGCTCACACACACTTACACCTACACACACACACACACATTTTGTCACATTTGTGTGTGTGTGTGTGTGATGGGGGGTGTTGGGAAGATAAATGGACAGAAGGGAGTAAGGGAGGAATGAGGAAGAGATTAGTTGGGAGAGGAAGAGAAGAAGACGGGGTGAGTTGAGGGAAAAGTCAGAAAGGTGAGAAAAGGGGGGGGGTGGGAGTGGAGGAGAAAGAGTGATGGATGCGAGGAGGAGAGCGGGAAAGGAAGGAAAAGTAAATGAGAGGAGAGAAAGAGGGAGAAGCTCGTTGACATATTTACAGGCAGAGACAAAATCGTCTGTCGCATCTAAACGCATGCTTGATTAAAGTGGGACCTTGTGTGTGTGTTGTCCTGCGTGTGTGTGTGTGTGTGATCTAACCAGACAGCAATCCCCGCTCAAGGCCAAACCTATATAGATCATTTCCCAATCATCATATTATTGCCTTCAGGGATAGAGGAGCGAGGGATATACGAACAACAGTTTAACCCCTTATATCCAACCTAATTCTGCTCTAAATTCAATCCTATGTTTCAAATCTTATGACTGAAGAACCACAAGGTCAAAATACCTCAGTGACACCTCATTTGGAAGATTAAAATCTCTTTTTTCAGAACATGTCATGTTTTAATATGTGGCTAAAGTCCATATCAGGATAAATGCAGCTGAAACACTTTCTTTCTCTTCATATTTTTGGAAACATTTTTGAAAATCATTAACTTCAAGATGCTTCATGTCAAACATAAAACATCCACCCCATCACTTCTACATCTTGTCATGTACATCTGGGTGACATTTGAGATTTCTAGGTAAAACCTTGTAGGAGTTAGAGAGATTTTAGTCTCACCAGGTAGAGTTTACGCTCTCGTCCAAAGACTTTGTGCAAACAAAACCAGCATCATCAGTGCTCAGTGTCCTCTTTTTAGTCAACTTTGTGGAAAGGTTCGCCAAAAATCATGAAATTGTAGTTCCCAGTCACAATTTCTACCCTTTCTGTTGCACACATGAATGTGAATGAATATATACGACAATGAAAAAAAAGGTCTCGTCAATGATCTAAATGGCTATATCGGACTTTGTGTGAATGGTACTACAATTGGTTGAGTGTAAAAATGATTGACAGGCCTGTGAGCCAACAAACGACCCCTCTAATAGAGCTATAGCGCAACACCATGTACGCTATTAGCCAGTCAAGCAGGGAGTGCTTGCTGTCTTTAACAAGCTGTCCTGGTATGATATCTCCACATATCTCCACTTTTTTCTTGTAGCTAGAACCTTAAAGGAATAAATACATCAAGCTTTGCCGGATTCACATTGAGGAGGAAATGCTATAAGACTGTGAAGCTGCTGTTTTTGATGAGAACGGACACGACAGACAGACAAACAACGGACTTTACAGGAGAAATTTCACCACTTGGAATAATTTGATGAAACAACACTTTTTATATGTTTGAACTCTGGATTCCTCTGGTGACCTCAAACAGGTAGGACGTCCCAGTTGTTGTGAGTGATTCTTTCACTAATTACGTTTTGTTGGTGAAGAAATCTGTAAAACAAACTTAGAGACTGAAATGTGAAGAATCTTAAGTTTCCAATGCGGTAAAACATTCTGATGTTTGACTAAGGCGTTGATGTTTATACTTTGATGATGTCATACAAATGGCAAACATGTCGCCAACAACCCGGTGGCGCATAAGGGGTTAACGGCCGCTTTCTTGCGTCCCTTTCCTCGAACACACACACACACACACACGCTTCTATCTTCAAATCCTCCAATTTACCTCTCAAATACTTTCCCCATCCCGCCTCCACTTCTCTTTGCATCTTTCCTCTCTTTTTTCTCTTTTTATCGCCCACTTTAAACTTTTTTTTTTTTTTTTTTTTTTTTTTTTTAAAAATCCTTCTCAAAAAAACCTGAACTCCGATTCAACTCGTCCTCGCAACAAGAAGCGGTGACAGTGGGTGGCGCCGCAGAGAGAGAGAGAAACAGACGTCTGAGCCGGTGGAGACGTGATCCTCGGAGAGTGGGTGGCGAACGGGTGAGGAAAACAAGGGAATTGGTCCCATGTTTGATTCTGACAGGAGTGCTAAATGAAATATTCAGAGGGACTTCACAGTGAGGGAGAGCGCTCAGAGGATTCTTCTTCAACATTAGTTTAGACTTTCTAACACTTTTCAACACTTTACCGTTCTATTTTAATCTGTTTTATTATGCTCAGTCTTCAACCGGATGGAGGTTTCTCGGATCCATCTCATCTCTTTTCTTCTGTTTGGGTACATTTTGAGGTAATGTGGTGGTGGAAATAGGAAAAGAGGACAAAAGAGAGGTAGAAGTAAAGTTCTTACATTGTACTCATTTAAACTTTTATACTTTACACTGTATAGCAGTGGCGTGCATAGATATTTTAAGGGCAGGGGCGAAAAAAGAAAAGGGCACGTAATGCGTGTGTTTTGGTTTCCTGAAGGGCAGTTTTGCACGTTTTAACCAGTAAAAAGTGGCAGATTTGTGAAGTTTGCCAACAAGGAGAGCACTTTAACCTTTTTTTTGGCTCCCATCTAGGGCTGAACAATTTGTCATTTTCTGATCGAAATCGCAATGATCATATTATCGCCAAAGCTGCAATTTTTTTCCTGCTCCTGACTGACCCAGGATCTGTTGTTTCAGCTGTTTCACACACACCTGTCTTGAGAGTGAGACTGTAGGGAAAAATCTTTTTTTTCCTTGTGATTGTTGTTTATTTTATTTTTTTCAACTTGACACAATTAAGGATATTTTGCACTACATCATTTTTAAAAGTTACAGGCATGAAAATGGGTCAGGGCTGAAAAAGGTGAGAAGTACAAAACCCCTCTAGGGGGTCTGGGGGAGCAAATTTTGAATATTTTGCATTTAAAAGCATCAATCTGATGCATTTTGAGAGAAAAATCCAGCAGAATTAAAAGACAGTTGGTTTTGAATGTCAGGGGTTGACATTAAAGCCAATTCGAGGGCAACAAATCAAATGTACTGGTCCCTCCATTTCAACTACTGGCCCAGGAACATGACTTTTAGTTTGAAAAATGAACATTTTACTTTCAAAATTAAGCAAAGCAACAGTTTTGGTGCAAAAGGAATCCATTAAAAAGCATTTTCTGATTCATTGAGTTTTTCTATTATGAATAGATAGAAGTTAGACTCGGGTTTTGAGAAGAGTAAAAATTCGACAACTTCTTGAAAAATCTTCTTTTTTTTGTCTTGTATCCAATAATTTTGTATTTTTTTCCTCATAATTTCCACTTAAATCTTAGAATTTTTACTTTTTATATCAAATTCCAACTTTTATTTAAAAAAATTCCATTCTTTCAAAACGTAGACTTTTGTCATCTTGCAAATTTTGACCTTAAATGAGAAAGTTTGGACTTTTTTCACATAATCTTCAACTGATTTCTTAAACTTAAGAGGTTTCATCTCAAAATCTCCACTTTTTATCTCAGAATTTTGTCTTTATTTCTCTTTCTGTATTAAAATATCGACTTTTTATTCAAACAATTCTTACCTTCAGTTTTCATTTCCATCCTTGCATTAGAGTAAAAGCTTTTGATGTTTTAATGGTTTGATGCAATTTTCTGTCAAGTTTGTAAATGCTATTGTACAATGTTCAGCCCTTCTCCCATCCATTGTAAGATGAAAGCTTACGCATGTATGAAAATGGACCTCAGGCTCTGATTGGGCCCCTGAGTCTGACTTTAGACACGCCTGGCTTGAACACAATCCTGATTGGCTGCTCCTCAGGGGGCCGAGTGCACCAGAGCTAAAAGTTACAACCAAGTTACGGTGAGATTCAACCAGATCCAGGTCCAAACTGTCACAGCTTCCAGCTCTGGTGGGTGAGTTAACTCCCTCTGGTTTTACTCCTTTGTGCTCCGGCTTTATTTCACATCCGGCGAGCTGGAGTGCTTCATGGCTGATACTCGAGACTTTGATTTTTGCTGGAGAACGACGCATCGACCAGTCAGACGCTCGAAAAACATTAAAGGCATATTTCACGAGTTTAAAGAGAGTCCGACCCGAGCGCTCCTACTGAGAATTTCTCTGGCACTTCACATCACCGTCATGTGATTCTTTTTTGCACTATTTGTGGATGTGTCACAGTCGTTTTCTGAAAGCGCAGCAGGTGAGTGTCAGCTTAGTGGTGACCAACGGCTGAGGGAAATAAAGCTGCTGATTCTGCGCTAAAAATTGCACTTCCTGGGGTTTCCCACATTCACACCACAAGAATCAATATGTTGACTGCCTGGTGTTAAAAAAAAAAAAAAAAAAAAAAAAAAAAAGGACATGTGCTACTAATATGAACCACTGCTCCCATTCTGAAACCAATAAAAGCCTCCACTTCTTCAGCAAATGAATATAATCAGGTCTCTACTGACCTTTGACCTTTTACATTTCACTCCTCAACTGTGATATCATCAGATTTTATTCCATGCATTTACTTTTCTTGGTATACTTGCAAAACTCATCTCTCCTCCTTGTAACTTACATTCCACTGTATAGGAATGTAAAAATAAGCTCGCTGTCATCGTGAGGGAGAGAAAAAGTTGCATGTTTGTGTCACGGCTCAGTCTTGGCTCAGCATCTGAAGTGTCCCTCCTCTTTCTTTTTTTTTTTTTTACACAAACACTACGCTTAAAAAAAAAAGATAGAAAAGCTCGATACAGAAATTGGCCTCAGAGGAAAATAGTTTTTTTTTTTTTTTAGAAACAGAAAATCTTGCTGGTTGACTCTTAAAGTGTGTAACACTGGCCCTCACAAAACTCTCTCCCTCTTTCCCTGCTATTCTCTCTCTCTCCCTCTCTCTCTCTCGCCCCCTCTGGTGAGACCAGCTGTCTCATAGCAACAGGATGACACCACTCCTGACTGCCTGACCACCTCCACGCACACACACACACACACAGACTCCACACACACAGATACATGCATACATTGGCACATCCATATAGTTAATGTGGATCCCTGAGGAATGTAATTCATGACGCAGTTTGCTTCTCACTCACCTCTACCTTCCTTATTCTCTCTCTCTCTTTCTTTCTCTTTCTACTATATATATATTAGAATCCTTATTACAAACCATTACATGACTTCTTGTTGCATTGTTTGATATATTTGCTCTGTTCCAGCCGAAAATCATCAAAGTTTTTGGGGTTTAGATTTTTTTTTTTCTGCTCTAGTTCATCTCAAAGCAGCTCCATAGGGTTTGAAGCAGATTATTGTTGTCTTCGTTCGTTACGTGGTTCTGGCAGAGCTTTGGACTCATGTTTTGGCTCATTATCTTGCAGAATGAACCCCTAACCAGCTAGGTTCATAAGAAAACTGCAGTTCATGAAGCGTCCACTAGAGGCTGTCTGCAGAAATAGGAGAAACCACATACACAACAATTCAAGAAAGCCGATTTTTACTGTAAAAATAAATATGTTTACAACCTGTTTTAGAAACAGTTTTGGTCTTGAAGGCTCATTCCTCTGTCTATACACTGTGGGTGGTTTTTTTATTATTATTATTTTTTGGCTCGTTATTTTCTAAGTTATCAAACTTATGAGTTTTGTTCATTTAGGGCATGGCTGATTGACCTGACAGGTAAGCATCCTGTAGCTAAAGCATTTCCAATTTGGCCCCCCATCAATGATGAGCATCATGATATTTTACTGTCTTTAGTAGAGCTGTACAACTTGAAGGTTGGAAACTGTAAAGAAAATTCTAATAAACGACACAACAAATTATTATTTTGTCCAAGCACATTCACTTTGACTTGTGAGTGTCCCAACCAACAAGTTTTTTGAGGTACAAGTCATGTCTTGGACAAATTTTGCTTGAGTTGAGAGCTATAAAATTCAACAAAGCGTCCCCTTGGGAGCCAAAACAAATACTGAAATATCCTCCTTGTTGGCAAACCACATTTATCTGCCCCTTTGGCTAATAAACAAGATAAACTTGGCTCCTGGAAGTCAAAACACATGCTTAAGTGCCCTCTTGGGGGCCAAAACACCTATTTGGGAGCCAAAATATGTACTGGAGTGTCTTCTAAGGAGCCAAAACAAATGCTAAAGTAACCTCTTGGGAACTAAAACAATAAGTGAACCCTCCTTGTTGGCAAACTACACTTATCTGCTCATTTGGCTTGTTAAAACATGATAAACTGAACTCCTGGGAGCCAAAACACATTGCTAAGTGCCCGCTCAGTAGCCAAAACCCATTTCTAATTTCCCTTTGGGTCCCAAAGTGTGCACCAAAATGCCTTTTTGGGACTAAACCAAATGCTAAAGTTCCCTCTTGTTAGCCAAGTACGCAAAAGTGCCCTCTTGGAAGCGAAAATGTGCTAAGGTAACCATTTGGGAGCAGAGATATGAGCTGGTGTATCTTCTGAGGGACCATAAAATAGGATAAAGTAACCTCTTGGGAGCCAAAACAAATTCTTAAGTACCCTTGTTGTTGGCAAACCACATTTATCTGCGCCTTTGGCTTTTTAAAACATAAAAAACTGAACTCCTGGGAGCCAAAACACATTCTGAAGTGCCTGCTAAGTAGCCAAACCGCATTTCAAATTACCCTTTGGGCCCCAAAGTTTGCACCAAAATGCTTTCTTGGGAGCCAAAACCAAATGCAAAAGTTCCCTCTTGTTAGCCAAAATATTCAAAAGTGCCCTCTTGGAGGCTAAAACATGTGCTAGTGACCATTTGGGAGCCAAAATATGTGTTGGAGTATCTTCTGAGGAACCAAAATACAGAATTAAGTAACCTCTTGGGAGCCAAAACAAATACTGAGGTACTCTTGTTGTTGGTAAACCACATTTATCTGCCCCTTTGGCTCGTTAAAACATGATTAACTGAACTCCTGGGAGCCAAAACACATTCTCAAGTGCCTGCTCAGTAGCCAAACAGCATTTCAAATTCCCTTTTGGGCCCCAAAGTGTTAACAAAATGCCTTCTTGGGAATCAAAACATGTTCCGAACCAAAAAGCAGTTGAAGTGCTCTTCTGGGAGCCAAAATAAATACTAAAGTACCCTTGTTGTTGGCAAACCACATTTATCTGCCCCTTTGGCTTTTTAAAAAATAAAAAACAGAATTCCTGGGAGCCAAAACACATTTCAAATTCCCCTTTGGGCCCCAAAGTGTGCACAAATGTGTCCTCTTGGGAGCCAAAACACGTTTGGAGTTTCCTGCTCAGGCTGACAAGAACTTATTCAAGGACTCAATGTTGTTACAAAACGTCTTATTCTAGAAAAAGTGTGCATGAGAAACTGAAAATAACTCAAAAATCTCAACAATGCTGGAAAACTCAGTCCAAGAGGTAACGACAAAAACCTTTGATTTTTAAGAATGGGTGCAGGAAACACTTGATATGGGAGATGCAAAAAGTGTGATGATGAGACGAAAGAAGCCATTCAAGAAATCAAAGCTTCTCTGTTTGTTTCACTTCTGAGCATCCTTCAATCCTGTGTGTGTCCCTTCATTATTATTTACAGTGTATGTACAGTGTTTCAAACAGAAAAATAACAGATTAAATGACGCAGACAGAATCCTAAGTCTCTTTTCGGCCGGTGTGAGCGGGGTAGAGCTGCGGCATCCTGCTTTTGTTTTGAGAGACAGTCCCCCTCTTCTGTTGTCCCAGACACATCGAGTCTGAGCCTCTACAGGACGAGTAAAGCATACCAAAGTGATGAATGCCCCTGACAGGAGGGGGGAAAGAAAAGAGAGGAACCTCTTCAGGCTTTTTCAAAGACACCACTTCTTTCTTCTGGCATCACATTCAAATAGAAATAAGACGGTAAAGACACAAGTCTCCTCGTTAAAATTACAAAGGTTGTACTCGTACTGTCCTTGAAAGGAGTCTGGCTTTAGTGTAGGGATGCGAACACACACCCACACATGCACATTTTCCAGGCACACAANAGAGAAAAAAGGAGAAGAGGAATGAGAAAGGCACCCTTCCACAAAGGGAATAGCAGAGTATCTATTACACATCAAAGAAATTTCACCCTCACTTTTTTTTCAAATATCACCCCTGTTTACTTCCAATCAAGACACGGTGGCGATGAAAGGGAAGAGGGAGAGGGGGGTAATGTAGCTCAGAGGTCACGGTGGGAATGGAGAGAGCGTGGTACGGCAACTCCAATTGATTCTGTTGAGTGTGTTTGCATTGAAAAGTGTAGATTCAAACACATGCTGGGAAGCTATAAGGGAGCACACACACACACACTTATTGGAAGAAGTGCTTGGCTTTTTTCAAGACTTTGGATTTTGTTTTCGCAGATTAAGACTCGGATAATTCCATTAGAGCGGCTGAGCAAGCACAGAGCGATGAAGTCAGGATTGGAGGGAGCTTTACATCCTGCCAAAAGGGTTTCTCTTCGTGCCATCTTTAACCCCCAGGAGTATATGCTTGGGAGAGAAGACGCAGACACCACATGCACCAAAAAATGCTCATTCCAAGGAAGAAAAAATGTCGATATTTTTCTGCATACACACAAAAATGATGGTAACCTAATTTAACATTGTGTTGTGTGACCTTTTGAGGCAATCACTATAATCAAACTTCTGCAACTTCAAATAAGGCCTCTGCACTTGCCCACACATATTTTTGCGCACTCCTCGTTAAAAAACTGCTCTGGCTTTCTCAAGTTTGAGGGCAGTCATCTTTTGTCTTGTCTGTTTTGGTTGTATACTATTCAAATTACACACTACAGGATAATCAGGCTGATTTTGTGCGTTACGATCAGAGCCAGCAAAGGTTTGATTTTCTGATATTTGCAAATGACATCACCAGTGAAAATCAAAGTTTTGTGGGCTTCTGAAATCAAGTAGTTGATTTTTGGCAACAGTATGTGAATGTTTATACCACCAAAATTGACAGAAAAAGAGTAGAGTTAGACTGAATTTGCTACTGCAATGGAGTAACCCCGGTCAGTGACCACGAACAGTCACTGAGCATAATCATAACTGTCATCTTCATTTAAAAATCTGTCTCATTCAGCTGCCTACCTATGTCACGTGCTTTTGTCACTTTTATTTACACCGAAGTCACGTTTTGCTACATAAGGCTTTAGATGTTGAGTGTGAAAAACCTGATTCTCTGCAGAAGAAATGGTTAAAAGGAGCCCTGGCTACCAGAACGTCATTTTCCTAAATGATCAGTGTTTTTACCAGCTACATAAGAACGATAATAAAATCTCTCAAAATATCTTAGTTTGTATAAAATTTGAAAAAAACTTTTCACCTGTAGGCCGCCATTGTTGTTTAGTGATGTCATATGGTTGCACCTGGCTCGATCTCACACAGGATCATATAAGTCCTGGAGCGGACTTCAGTGGTTTCCAGAGGAAGTTTTGTGGGTTTGTGTTGGAAAATAGTCGGCACAGCATTTGGCTTTAGTCTCCGTTTATAATGACCCACACCTGTCAGCTCTTTCATCAGCATGGGCCGGCTAAATGCAGCAAATGCTTCTGGGGAGAAGTGGCCAGAACATAGCCGCGGCTCCATGGGAAGTTGTTTTCACCCACAAGCGATTTCCCACAACTTCCTTCTTTTCTTGTCTTTTGGGAAGCTGTGCAGACTAACATCAGTCTCCTTGTTTCCTTTGGACTGAAAAGTGCACCCAAAAGCAGCCACATGTGGCATTATTATGTTTTTTCCCTCCTGAAACCTAGTGACTTACGGCGACTAGTAGTGAGTAAACGGCCAAATCCAGATGCTCGGCACCAAGCAACCAATCTACGTCATCAACCCAGAATGCATTGCGGCAGTAAAACAATGGCTGCGCCCGAAGGATAGAAACTGTGTTTTAAACTGTATTTTTTTTAAAGAAAATCCAATTCGTTATGTCTTTTAACAACAAATTCTAGTCTGAGACAAACATTTAAGCATATTCATGCCTGTTAGTCCTTACAGACGGGGTTCCCTTGAATGTGTGTTCTGCCCAGTTCAGTTTCTGATCTTATTGATTGTCAATTGTTGATTTTGAGATTTTTTTTTTTTTATCAAAACCTCAGCCCAAAAACTCACCCAACTTGTGAAACTCAGGTCTGGTGAAAATTTTGTCCCATGCAAATAAATCCCCCAAATTCCCTTAATAGTGCCCCCTTCATTTAAAAACAAACAAAAAAAAAAAAAATACTTGTAAACAATTTCTAAATTAGGCTCCCAACACATTGTCACGTTCATCAATGATAACAGACCTCAGTAAACACCCTCCTACCCAACAACCTTACCACACATCCCAAAACCAAATGGACTTGGACCAAAGATCCTGACCAGACACTCACCCCAAATGCCCCCTGACCCAACAGCTTTGGACCAAAGGGCCTTACAGAAAGTCCTCAAATTTACCAGCTTAAGCCTTCAGAACCTTAACCAACACCCTCAAACCTAATGGTTGTTATATTTATGCATCATACCTAGACCAACAAAAAAAACCCTCTTGCACCAAGTTCCCAAACCCAACAGGAAGTCAGACATTTTTCAATATAAAATCCTGACCACCCATTTTGCATGGTACATCTGTGAACAATCCCTACCTGGGTTTTTCATCCAATCAACTTTAAATTTGGCGTATGTGTTGTTCAGTCAATGAGGATGAAAAGATACAGAAGGATTTTTTATACCTGAAAAGTTGTGACTCCTCAAACTGTGATGTCTCACCATGAACCAATAAGGTCAAATCTGCTTTAAACTTCAAAGACTAACACATCTAAAGGCTCAATTCTCCTCTTACAACATAGCGCCAACCTTTGGAAACACCTGGTACTACCTTTCAAAAACATTATCCGATGATCACTAAATCAAACACACTCATCGTGGTATGAGTTTTGGTCTTAGAAAAGGGTCACTTCCCATGATTCCCAGTGATTTGTCAGGTGACAACTACAGAAAAGTCACAGCTAGAACTAGTGGTCAAAAGTGAAACTGCAACGTCTTGTATGGTTAGAATTACCCATGTGTGTTTGCTCTGGAGGCCTGAGTCAGATTTGTGAAGAGACATCCAGAACACGTATTGTTCAGCTGCTGATTTGTTTTGTCATTCAAAGGGGATGTTTTCTACCACTGAGAGAGAAAGGGGGAGGAGGGGGGGTCACCTCGTTACGATGCTTTCATTGGAAAAAAGTCAGGGTGACTTTGGGACAAAAAGGAAGGCTTCTGTGCCGCACGCCGGAGGATGATGTCGGAGATTTGATTTGAGAACGCCCGAGGTCTTTACAAGTCCAATTTTGTTTGCGGTGAGCAGGGGAAGGATGGAATGTCGAGGAGGGAAGCTCAAACAGAACAAATATCAAACATCAAACCATAGATGCAGGCGTATGCCCTACGAATCCACAAACACACGGCGATGTGCGTACACACGCGCTCTGCGGCGGGTGAGTACAGGCGAAGCATCAAAAGCAGGTAGAAGAGCAAGATCAAGAGAATCTCCACATATACAAAAAAAAAGAAGAAAGAAATCAACTCAATTTCAGAATTCTTTCATGTCAGAAAGAAAGTCATTGTCTCCCACAATGCCTTCTGTTTCAGTCCCAAGAACAAAAGACCCTTAAGTTCATCCTTTGTGGTATGAACAATGTGCAGAAAGGTGCAAATGTAATAGCAGACAGATCAAACTGCGGTCCAATGCTGTGAACTCCATTGATCTCCAGGACATATTCATCCCCACACTCTCTAAAAAAAACACATCACACACACACTTACACATCGTGACACAATGGGAGCAGTGATTGCGTCCTCACAGCTGTCGTGGACGCTGCTGCTTTGGGTCATGGAGAGTCCAACTAGGGGGGTTTTCTTTGTGGCATTTTATCGCTACTGCTGAGCCAAAGGGTGAGATTCTGGGATTTAAAGTGAAAGAAAATGTTTCATATCTGATTGTGATGTTGAGATATTTCAACACTCTCCACAGTCATGAAAGTGTCAGGACATCTGTCAAAACACAGAAATCTGATATTTTAACAGGCTATTTGTGGCCACAGCTGGAAATCAAACCAAACCCCAATTGCAATGAAGATGGGACATTGTGTAAAACCTATAATCAATTGAATGCACAATAAAGACAATATATTTATCGTTCACACTTGGATCATTCCACAGGTGAACAGGTTCATTGGAAACAGTTAAGTGTCATGATTGGGTATAAAAAGAGCTTCACCAAAAGGCTCAGTCCTTCACAAACAAAGATGGAGCCAGGTTCACCACTTTGTCAACAACTGCGTGAGGTGAGCAAATAGTCCAACAGTTTAAGAACAATGTTTCTCAATGTATACCTGCAGGAACTGATGGACTTCATCATCTACAGTCCATAATATCATCAAAAGATTCAGAGAATCTGGAGAAATCTCTGCACCTAAGCAGCAAGGCCCAAAACCAACATTGAATGGCTGTGACCTTTGACCCCTCAGGCGACGCTGCATTAAAAACCCACATCATTGTGTAAAGGATATTAGCACGTGGGCTCAGGAACACTTCAGAAAACCATTGTCAGTTAACACAGTTCATCACTACATCTACAAGTGACAGTTCAAACTCTACCATGCAAAGACAAAGTCAGACATCAACAACACACACAAACGCCGCTGCCGGCTTCTCTGGGCCTGAGCTCATCTGAGATGGACTGAGGCAAAGTGGAAAAGTCTGCTGTCGTCTGACGAGTCCACATTTTAACTCTTTTTGGAAATCATGGACGTGGTGTCCTCCAGGCCAAAGAGGAAAAGGACAATCTGGATTGCTCTCAGTGCAAAGTTCAAAAGCAGTGATGGTATGGGGGTGTGTTAGTACCCATGGCATCATGGGTAACTGTCCCAGTATCTGTGAAAGCAGCATTAATGCTGAAAGGTACAAACAGGTTTTGGAGCAACCTCTGCTGCCATCCAAGACACTTTGTCTTTTTCAGGGACGTCCCTGATTATTTCAGCAAGACAATGAAACCAAGACACATTCTGCTCCTGTTACAACAGCGTGGCTCTGTAGTAGAAGAGTGCAGCTTCTGGACTGACCTGCCTGCAGTCCAGACCTGCCTCCCATTAGAAATGTGTGGCTCATAATGGGGAAGACCTCATACTGTTGAACAACTGACGTTTCAAAAATTAGTGTCCTCAGTTTCCAAACGTGTATTGAGTTTTGTTCAGTAACACAATGAATTTATAGACTTGATTCTGCTGTAGCTCAACCAGTTAAAATCCAGTATCCTTTTTTCTGACATTTCAGTCCGTCCACACGTGCTTTCAAGTTCATGCAGAATATCTCTGCAGCTGCATCCTGAAAATCTGCCTAACAAGATGTAAACACAGCATGTTAGTGGTTCTTTCAAACAGCTGAGGTACGTGACGCCGACCACCTCCACGGGCGGTCACATCACAGCCAGGAGTGTGTGCTCGGCACTCCGTGTTCTCATTTACCAGAGTCCTGCCTCGTGGGTAGAAGCCTCACTCTGAAGTCCTCTAGCCCTCTAACTGAAGAATTGTGGCACGATCTGTTCCCATCAGTCATCACTTCCTCTCCTCATCCTCAGGAAGCAAAGTGTGGCTGTGCTCATTAGTTCGGTTGCCTCCTCAAGTCCGGCAATAAAACATGACTGCCCGTTTCAAATCAGGATGTAATCCAGGCGTCCCTCTCTCCCGTTTCTCTGCCACACACCTGCTGTGAGCTACACCTCATTCCTGCTAGAAATAACTGAAATATTAAGTCTGATTGAGGTGGTAAAAAAACAGAAAGGTGCTATTAAATACTACTGATGGGCCTGTTACTGAAAAAAAAGTCGTAAATTACTCGTTATTCTTTTTAAAAGTAATCAGGGATGGAAGTAGTTAGTTACAAATACTCAGATTACTGTAATTAAGTAGTTCTTTGGGGTACTTGTACTTTTATGAGTAGATTTTCAAGTCTGTACTTTTACTCGTACTGAAGAAATCGTTATGCCATGTAATCTACTTAGTTACTTTTAAAATCATAGTTGAGTACTGAGTACAATTTTCATTAATATCTCGACCTTTTATCTGCATTTTTGTAGCCAGTAAGGTGATTTGATGGCAAACAAGCCAATGAAAACCAGGAGATATGGATGAAAAACAAAACAAAAAATGTTAATGGATGTTAATGATTGATCACTAATTGATTTTGTGTTAAGAACTTAACCAGTTAAAAATGTATTCATGGATATTCTATCGATTGTCGTGGCAGCAACTGCACCTCATCTAATCTTGTTTTTTTGTCCGCCTGAGAGCTTTGCTGAATAAGGAAATAAAAATTTAAAATGAGAAAAAGAAAGACAAAAAAACAACCAATCAAAATGAGCGAAAAACACTTGTTTTCTATCTTATCAGTTATTAATGATAATTGATAGTTAGTGTTTTAACTATTGGTAAAGCAAAACACAAAATTTACTGCCCTATCTAGAGAGGTGACAGTGACATCACCAGTTAAAGTAACTAATAATCTGAGTAGTTTTTTTTGACAAATACTCTGTACTTTTACTTGAGTATTTTTCTAACAACAGTACTTTTACTTGTGATTGAGTAATATTTTAGAAATGTAACAGTACTTGTACTTGAGTACAGATTATCAGTACTCTTTCCACTACTGAATGTAATATTATTACTTTACTTACTACTCCCTGCCAAAAGTAATACAGTACATTAGTAGTGATTACATTACTTTTATTTACACACCAAGTTGGTAATTGTGTCCTTTGATAAAAGAGGGAAAACCAGAGGATTCTGACGCTGCTTACTGCTTCTCTCATGCACAATTTGATGATATTTACTAAGTCTGAGTGTTTTTTTTCTCTTATGACATCTTTGTCTGTCAGAAAAATATACTGTACCCTGGATAACGTTTGTTTTTTTTGTTTTTTTTTACTGATTTTCAACTGCTTTCTGCGACATTTGTTCTTTTTTTTATACTAAGCCCTTGTAGCACTTTGAGATTTCTTGGAGATGAAAAGTGCGTTATGAATAAAATATATTGATATTATTTTTATTTCTCTGGGTTTTCACATGACCTCTAAATCAGAAGTGAAACTGCAGGTGCGTTATTTCCTGCAGCCTATGAATCCGTTAAAGTTACAGGCTACATGAAATACACGTGAGAACGAGAGACAAAGTTTTTTAAATCCAGTCAAAGTCGATCGAATATAAAAGAGACGTAGTAAAGTGACATAACTTACATCTGACATGATACTGTCGTCTTTCTCCTCCACAAAACTACAGTAACAGGCGTATTTCCGGCCATTAAACTTAAACACATAATTCTCCATCTTTCAAGCTTGCTTGGGTTGCCAGTGGTTAAAAAAAAAAAAAAAGAAGAAGAAGCCAAGAAAACTACCTGTGACTGAGCCTGAAAGATGCTGTATTCTGCTGGAAAATCTCAAACCTGGCAACCATGACTGGACCCTTGCTGCTTGGATAAACATTATGACATTANCATAACCTGACAAGTACAGACAGAAATCTTATTTTGAGACATTACTAGCCATTTTTTATTTATTTATTTAGTGTTAACCCTTTAACTACCTCCTCAACCAAATGGTTTAGCACATTTTGAGTAACTATACTTTAATAATAGGAGTCCCTAACTTAACTTTTTAGCCATGTCTACTACTTAGTAAAAGTGTGGGATGGATCTTGAGCTTCAAAAATATTTTTTTTTCTATTACACTACCACCGTCAAGTCGTTGAGATGATGTATTGAAGTTATACAAATGTGCTTTTGCTTTGCGCTTTGTTGTTTTATCTTTTTTTTTTTTTTTTGTACTGAATGTTTTGCATAGCAGCATTCAATCACAATTAAAAATAAAAGTGAGAATTATTCGTTGTTGCACATTTTTTTCAAAATAAAAAATTTACAAATGCTGTTTTTCCTTGTTTTTATTCAATATTTCCCTTGGTTGAAATAAAACTGCTGAATATTTTGTGGCATACTTACAGAAATCAAAACTGTTCAAAGTCCTGGATATTTATGAGCAATGAATGTCTTTCTAACTATCATTTTATGCGACTTTTGCCTCCTGTTTGTGGTATTTGTATGAAATTTCATATGATAACCACTAAGTGACACTTCAGCCATTGGATAGAGGTCAATATTTTTAAACTCAAAGGTTCGTTTAAAAAAAGAAGGGAAAAAAAGATTGTGGTTATTTTGCACCCATTGCAACAAAAAATGCTTAAAATGCTCCTATTCCTTTTTTCTTGGTGGGGTAGTTAAAGGGTTAATTGAGGAATATAATTCAAAAAATGTCTTCTTTGAACAAGTATTACATCTAACTTGAATGGACTAATCAGGACAATATAAGACATCTAGACTTTTCATAGTTATCACATTCAAGGGCCTGATCTACTAAAGGTTTGTGTGTATAAAAGCACTTGCAAACTTGACAGTATATACAAAGCTGATCTACAGATCGGGTGCACTATGAAATATGTCTGTCAAATGTGCAAAATAGCACAAGCAATCTATTTAGTGTATCTGCCTTCATGAATATGCAGAATATGTGCAGAAAAGACAGAAAAATTCCTTGCAGCACTGCATTTTCTTGCGTATGGATCATTCCAGCACACCAGCACAGTTAGTGCCAATGTTTTTTTTTATTTCTTTTGCCTAGGCTTTCAACTCCATGGCTTTAAACTTCATTTTTTTTGTTCTCTGCTCTCTCAAACTATGTGCTATTAAAGTACATCAACCACAACACGCCCACTAGTAGTACGTGTTAGTTTGCATACGTAATTTAGTACTCCTTTGCAACAATTTTCTGAGCTATGATGAAAATTCTAGTTATTTTATTGTCATATCTACAGGCAGCAGAGAGAAAGCATCTGAAAAGAGTACATTTTTCCTGTTTGTGAAAACTTTGTGCCTCCTAAAATGTTGAAACAAAGGTTTCAGATTTAGTCTGACTTGGACTAAACTGGAGTAAAGTTAATTAACTGGCTGGATTTACAGGCCTGTGCAGGTCACAGTCTAACTTGAACTTGTCTGAAGTATTCAAAATGAAGAGAGCTGCACTGGTGTGAGCTTCACTCCACCACACTGGCCTGTCCTGCTTGTTGAGAAGGTTAATTATCATAAGACCAGACAATCCTCCTCCTACTCCACTGCTGCCACTGGATGTGATCTTGAGTTCATGGTACGAGACTCGGCAATAGCTGCAGTTTGGGAGGTGACAAATTGAAAACTAATAAAAGCCATGAACTGTGAAATATATGGATGTAGTCTCCATGACATCATCCACTGGAAAAGCTTGACCTATACTTGCGTGAAGGGAAGATGAGGTAAGAAGGTGGGCTTTAAGGTCCCGTTTACATGAAAACACAACTTGTTCTCCGGGTGTCAGCTTGAGGCTGGCGCCGGAAGAAACAGCAATTACATACACACTGGGCCAAAAAAGCCATTTTTTCTTGCAAAACGAAACATGTCAGCCTGGGGAAAAAAAACAATCACTGTCTGGATTCACTAATTTTGCTACCAGCACACACTATCCAGTGGTGAATTTATTTCTAACTCAGCAATTTAGAAGAAATTAAGGGTGGTCTGCTCCCTGCGTGTTTTATATGTTAAATTAAAGTGAACAACAACATAGTAAAATCAGTTGTTTTTATTGAAAGTTTTTCCTCTTTTATTTTAAAGTCAGTGCAAGCACAGGAAACAAGAACTGGAAAGGACAGATTAATGTGAGAAAAAAACAAAACAAACATGGCTGTTTAGCAACTGTTTGGTCTCTCTTTTCTAAACCAATGCAGTCCTCTGCATTATTCCCCTCTGGAGCAATGACTGTATGTAATATGCATAGTTTACATTTTCTGATGAGTGCATTGGTGGCAATTTGTGCGTTTTACTAAGCTTGTATTTTTTTACTTTAGAGGATGACTATGCTGTTATACTTTTATATCAGTGATTCCCAACCTGTGGGTCGTGGCCCCCTGGTGGGCCATGAAGGTAGAGCAAGTGGGCCGCGAAATCATTTCCAAACAATAATTTTATTGGGGTGTAATTATATAAAGATACAATGTACAAATAGATAAATAATATACACATGATGATGTTTAAAATGTTGAACTAAGTTGAGTTTTACAGGAAATTAAAACAGGTCAGCTATTCATATATGAAAAAAGTCCCCCAAGAAGGCATTTTATTTCCCCATAGGTAGCTTGACTCTGAAATTTTCAAAAATGGTCAAAAATGTAACAGAAATGCTGAACCTGAAAAGTAACAAAAAAGAATAAAGTAAAACCCAAAATATGATAACTGCACTAGACTGTTACAAGTTGTCATATTTTGGGTAAAACGTTAGAATGTTTTTGGCTTAACCAGTTATCACGTTATAGGTTTTATAACATTTTTTGGGGGGTCATTGTTACAAATGGGGTTATATAGTACGGCGGCCTTGTATAGCAGCTGCACTTTTTAGGTTGGAGGTGGGCCTGGAACATTTTTGAGCTCTTAAAGTGGGCCCTAATTTGGAAAAGGTTGGGAACCACTGTTTTATATAATACGCAATGGGAACACAGGGAAGCCCAAGCCCTTTTGAATTATTATTATTATTATTATTATTATTATTATTATTATTATTAAGCTTCAAACAGAGATAAGTGGAGGATAAATAAAATTTCTGTTTATTGTGATTATGGAAAACTTAATTTACTGTAAAAAACTATATAGGCTATACATTTAAATTTTCAATTTAACTTTTTGAGACATGTTGCTGAGCCTGGGAGCTGTTGAAAAAATAATTACTTAAAGGCATCTAAACGAAGTTAAGTGTTGGAGTTTGTCATTCAAAATTTGACATCAGTATTTTTACTTTTACTGCAAGAGAACAGTTGCTCCAAATATTGGTTGTTGGCCGCCTTAACTACTAGTAATCGGTATAGGCTCTGAAAAAACATATTGGTCAAACTCAAATATGGGTTAAAGACTGTACAAAGTCACAAAATAGACACAAATTTAGACTAATTTTTTAAGATGCTGTAAAAAAAAGAAAAAAAAAGTTACAGCATGACCTTAATACTGAGTTTTAAAGAGACAGACGCCATAAATACAAAGCAAACGTGCTCTTACTGCTCAAAACACTAATTCCCATGAGCATCAATGCAAAGAAAAACTGCTCGATCAGCTGCGTTCGCCACAATAAAGAGGCATTGATTTGTGTAACTGCCATAAACAAAAGTAGTCATTATCCTGTCAAAGCAGCGTCAGGTAATAATTACCAGATCGTGATTACCTTGTCTCTGCAGCCTAATTTAATTTCAAATTGAAATGCTGTTGACAAATCAAGGCACATAGCAATAATCTCCATATGATCATGGCAATTTAAGGGGGAATGAAATGACCAAGATTAATAACAGATGTGGGTCCCTGTTTAGCTCAGCGCTGCAGATCAGTCCATTAACTTGTCATTGCTGGACAGAGGGGACATCATCGCCTGTGGCAGAGCTGGTAATGACAAATGTAAATGTGTCTTCATGGTGGGATACACCTCTTATTAAAGTCTAATATGGCATGTGTAGTAATCAGGCCTGTGGCGAGGATTTAGGATGCAGATCAAACAGAAGCGAGTCATTTCAGACGCATGATCGGGGATGAAGACATCACCTTTAAAGGACTTAAAGAGGAAGCAGGAAGGAAAACATGACACTTTTCAATCTCAGGTGACGAAATATGGGTTTATGAAGGATAATTAAAAGTCAACACAGCAGAGTTGGTGTATGTGATTTATGCTGTGTGTCAGTGTCAGGTCACCTGATGCGAGCATCACTGGACTGTCAGTGCCAGTTTGAGAACACAACATCACACTGGTGTTACACCAGGGCCGAGCTATCAACCAGTCTGACATATCAAGGATGACTGTTGCCATGAGCCTTGATTACAAGATCACTTTGCTAATATTAAAACCTCCCTGCCCCAGTTTCCCAGAACAGACTGCTTGAGTCAGCACAGCAATACCGAGGGCTCTGCGATGAGTCAAATTTCAAGAGCAATTAAAATTCCCCAGGAGAAGGAAGGAAGGAGCTCAGTTCGTCCTCCGCGGAGTGCTCGTCTCTCCATCACAGAGGAGCGTGAACTCTCCCCGTGCTGTGACTTCCACCTGAGAGTCCATCATGTACACAAGCATTCGCAGTGTCTCACAAAGGAAGAGTGGATGAAGATGTTTTAAAAATGTGCATTCTGAAGCATTTAAAGCACCAGACTTGCAAAGGTGGAATCTTTTGTGCTATGCTCTCTCTCAGTTTCCAAGGCCAGAGCTCAGACCTGCTCAGTCTGAGAGTATATGCATGAAGAATTCCAACAATTCTTCGCTTGCTGCTAAAATAAAAACAGCACTATTCTCTCAGCTCTGTTCCTTCAGCTTTTACAAACGTTACACAACATGGAGCTTTAAAGACTGCAATTCATCACCAGAAATACCACATATTTATACCAACAGAAAGTCACACAATCTAATACTTCGTTGGACTCCCTTTAGCTTTGATTACATCACCCATTCACTGTGGCATTGTTTCCATAAGCTTCTGCAATGTCACAAGATTTATTTCCATCCAGTGTGTCATTAATTTTTCACCAAGATCTTGAAATGATGATGGGAGAGTCTGACCACTGCACAAAGTCTTCTCCAGAACATCCCAAAGATTCTCGATGAGGTTAAGGTCTGAAGATGTCTCATGCTCCCTGAACCACTCTTTCACAATTTGAGCCCTTGTCATTAGGGAAGAAAAAAATCCATTGATGGAATAACCTGGTCATTCAGTATATTCAGGTAGTCAGCTGACCTCATTCTTTGGGAACATTTATTGTGACACCTGTTACTTTCCACTGAGTTACTGTTAATGTTCAACATCACCTCAAATAACTGAAGAATCAAAAGTATCAATGTTTTGATTTGAGAATCTATTTTAGAAGTAAAAATGGGAACTGAACTGGGAAAAACCAGGAAAAACTCAAAAAAGTAGAAGAATTTGGAACAAGACTGTCAAAGAAAAGAGTGGAAAGTGGCTAAAATATCCAAAAAACAACAATAACATTTTGGCGGAAAATTAGGAAAATTGAGAAAGCAGCAAAAATGGTGAAATAAGTGAAGAAAAAGAGTGAAAAGAGGTTAAAAAATGGTCAAAAAACAACAAAAAATGGCAGGAAGGTTGGTAAGAAACACATAAAATAGTCAGTTTGTTGCAAAAAAGATTTGAAAGAGGCAAAAAAAAAAAAAAAGAGTGAAAATTGACTAAAATAGCCAAAAAAGCAACAAAAATCGACAATAAAAGTTGGAGGAAACTCAAGAAAATAACAAAAGTAGCAAAATTGTGAAATAAGTGACAAAAAAAGTGAAAAGAGATTAATAAACCTGCAAAAAGCATTTAAAAAAATGACAAAAAGGTTGGAATGAAACTTGCAAAATAGTCAGTTTATTTTAAAAAATGGTCAAGAAGTAGGGAAAAAAAGTGAAAATTATCTAAAATGGCCAAAAAGAAACTAAAATTGGCAAGAAAATATTGAAAGAAACTTTAGAAAATTAAGAAAGAAGCGAAAATGGTGGAAAAAGTCATGAAAAATGGCGAAAAAGCAACAAAAAATGGCATGAAGGTTTAAATGAAACTTGTGTAACAGTCATATTGTTGCAAAAATAGTCTAAAAGTGGCAAAAAAAAAGAGTGGGACTTGACTTATATAGCCAGAAAGCAACAAAAATTGGCAAGAAAATATTGAAGGAAACTGAGGAAGATTAAGACAGTAGCAAAAATGGTGGAAAAAGTGACAAATAAACAGTGAAAAGAGGTCAAAATGGCCTTAAGCAACAAAAATGACAAGAAGGCTGGGATGACACTTGCAAAATAGTCAGTTTTTTGCAAAAAAAATGGTGGAGAAGTGGGAAAAAAGGGGGAAAATTAACTTAAATGGACTATAAGCAACAAAAATTGACAAGAAATTTTTGAAGGAAACTTAAGGAAATAAAGAACGAAGTAAAAATGGTGGGGAAAGTCATGAAAAATGGGCAAAAAGCAACAAAAATGGCAAGAAAATTGGGATGAAACATATAACATCTTCAGTTTGTTGCAAATAATGATCAAGAAGTGGGGGTAAAAACAATCAAAATTAACTTAAATGTCAAAAAGCAACAAAAATTGACAAGAAAGTTTTGGAGGAAACTTAAGAAAATTTAATCAGAAGCAAACATGATGGAAAAAGTCATTAAAAACAGTGAAAAGAGGTTAAAAATGGTGAAAAAGCAACAAAAAATGGCAAGAAAGTTGGGATGAAACATGCAAAAAGTGGTCCAAAAGTGGAAAAAATGAGTGAAAATTAACATAAATGGCAAAAAAGCAACAAAAATTGACAAGAAAAATTTTAGAGGAAACTTAGAAATTAAGAAAGCAGCAAAAATGGTGGAAAAAGTGACAAATAAACAGTGAAAAGATGTTAAAAAATGGCCACAAAGCAGCAAAAAATGGCAAGAAGGATCGTATGAAACACATATGATGGTCCAAAAGAGGCGAAAAAGGCTGAAAAAAACATCAAAAATTGGCAAGAGAATTGGAATTTACCTTGGAAAATAGTGAGATGTTTGCAAAAAATGGTCCAAAAGTGGCAAAAAAAAAAGAAAAAACAGTGACTAAATTGGACAAAAAGCAGTCACATGTTGTAGAAAGCAGCATTTATTGTTGTTGTGTGTAATTAATGTAACTGTTCACGTTCTACAATGTGTTTGTGCAAAAACATATAAGATGGGAACCAAGAAATAATTGCACAAAAAAAATCACAATTGCAATATAGGAAATAATAATTGCAATTAGATTCTTTTTGCAAATTGTTCAGCCCTTAACAGTATCGACATTTCAGTATGATTCACACATCTCCACCTTGGGCAGTTGTTTCCTCTAACCCATGAAGGTTGTAGATTCCTGATTCCTCTGTTGGATGAATAATGCTTGTGAAATCTTCCTTATCATGTTGCAGACATGTTCAACACACACAGCGGCTCCTCATGATCAAACAAACTGATGTGTTGGAACATTAACAAAGAGATAAATAATTCCATGAATATCCTCTGTCTGGGTTTAATCAGGATGACTTAGAGCTGTTTGTTGGACGGTCCAAACGGCAGCAGCGTGTCGTATTTGAACTAACCAGGGGGTAGTGTGTGATCTCAGTAATGGGCACCCAGCCCTCAACTCCAAGGAATGAAAAGAGAGAGATGTGCTGTTGCTGAGGCACCATTTCTCTGCTTTCTCTGCTCCGAGCTCTGGTGAGAGTGAATTTCAGACTTTAAGATTTGTTCTCGTTCACTTACTCTGTGCTGCAGCATCATGTTTGACTGTAAATGGACTTAAGAAACTTGCAAGGCCAAATTGATCAACAGTGCTGGAAAAGAATTACGAGTTTCATAGTTTAACCTCTTATGTTTCACTCGATCGTGAGTGACCTGTTTGCCATTTGTATGACAGTCAAAGTATAAACAGTGACGCCTTTGTCTAACATAAGGATGCTGCTGCGTTAAAAAGCTTAGAGTCTTCACATTTCAGTCACTAAGTTTGTTTTACAGTTTTCTTCACCAACAAAACGTAATTAGTGAAAGAATCACTCAGATGGCGATCACAACAACCTACCTGTATACCTCACAACCATAGCCCGTACCCTGAATATTCACTCTCCTTTCCACCAGAGGAATCCAGAGTTCAAACATATCAAAAGTGTTGTTTCATCAAATTATTCCAAGAGGTGAAATTTCTCCTGTAAAGTCCGTTGTTTGTCTGTCTGTCGTGTCTGTTCTCATCAATAACAGCAGCTTCACAGTCTTATAGCATTTTCTTCTCAATGTCAATCTGACAAAACTGGGTGTGTTAGTTTTCCTTAGTGTTCTAACCACAAGACAGAAATGACCTATTCTTGCTATGTGGAATTCTCATCCCAGGACAGCTTGTGATAGCCAAACAAGCACTCCCTGTTTGACTGGCCAACAGCGCATGGTGGTTTTGCTTAAAAGCTCTATTAGAGGGTTGTTTGTTGGCTTAACATCGTCGAGTCAATCCCTTTATGAAGTCAGCTGTAGCCATTTACATCATTGGTGAGACCTAATTATCACCTTGCATCTTCATCCTCATTCATGAGCGCAACAGAAGAGGTAGAAACTGAGAGGTAAAATTTCATAATTTCCTGTGACTTTTTCATGTAGAGAGCAAGGTTGACTACAAAGACGACACTGAGCGCTGATGAAGCTGGTTTTTGTTTGCATGGAGTCTTCAGACAAGAGCGTGAACCTGAGACTAAAAACTCTCTAACTCTTACAAAGTTTTACCTTGAAAGCTCAAATTTCATCCAAACTTAAATGATAAGATGTGGAACTGATATGGTGAATTTTCTATGTGTCCCATTAAGTATCTTGAAGTGATTGATTTTCAAAATTAGTCATAAAAAACGAAGATGAGAAAGTGTTTTAGCTGCATTTATCCTGATGTGGACTTTAGCCGCATATGAAAACATGACATTTTGTGAAACTAGAGACTTTAATTTTTCAAATGAGGCGCCACTGATGAATTTTAACCTTGTGGTTCTTCAGTTATAAGCTTTACATGGTATGATACATAGGTCAGAATTCCCTGGTATGTATGGTGTTAACTGACTTCAAGGCAGCTTACAGCAAATATTTCACCATTTCTTGGTGTAAAAACCAGCATAGCAGGGCTGAACTTCTTTTCCTGTCACTGGAACATAAGTGTTACAAAATGGAAGTTAAATAGCTGCTGCTGAGCCTGCCCACACACACACACACACACACACACACACACACATGCACACACTTTCTTGCTTGCAGCAGAAACAGTTTGAATCCATTCAGATTCCTTTAAGAACCATCACGTCTAAATGAAGCGAATGCGCGAGTAAGATACTCTGCAACGCTGGCTGTTTTTCTATACAGGCTCCAATTTGCTGCAGGGACAATATAGTGCTGTTTGATTTGCATTTGAATGACTGTACATACACAAACACACCGCGGACACACACATAGCGACGCCGGGACATCGTGTCCGACATGAAGCAGAGCGAGGACTTCCTTACGTCCAGGTTGGTGAAACATGGGAAATAACAGTCACACACAGTCACTAAGTCGCCCTGAGGCACGCAGAGCTGAGGCAGGTGATGAGGTGAGGCATCAGTCACCGTTAAGACGTGGGAAATGTGTGTGAACGTGTGTGTCGGCTGCCCTGAGCGGTGATCTGGGGCTGGGGTGCAGTAAAATTACCCAAGGCAAAAGTGTGTTATTGTTTGTCCCTGTATGAGTGTGAATACACAACATGTTAATGTCCCCATACCCATTTCTACCCCTCCCATAAGCTATTCTTCGCAGTAAGTGATGCTTTACAGGCCTGTGTGAGTGTGTTAGTGTGTGTTTTAGTGTGTAATTATTACAGCTGCGCGGTGATTTGGACCCTGGAGCCTCCCAAGAGCCAAGTTCAACACCATCATGTTTTCTCTTGGCTTACAAAAAAAAAAAATCCCCACTCTGCAGTTCACTCTGCCTTCACCTCCCCAGGTACACATCTACTGCAGGCCAAAGCATCCGCACACACACGTGCACACACACACTTACACACACACACACGACTCGCCTGTCTATAATTTCTTCCCTGAGGTTTTGAGAAGGCTGCTGTATCAGTAATTGCAGCTCAGAGGAGGCTGCATGTGTCCCTGAAACACCTCGGATGCTTAAGTAAATTCTCCTCTCCTTGTAGCCGTTCTTCACCATGTAATTTCATTCAGTGTGTTTAACTTTACAGCACCGTTTACTTACAGAGTATACAGCTTTACTGGCAGCGTTCATTGCTTTCTGTGAAGCACTACCCTGCCAGTGCCAATAGTTCTTGGAAATAATTAAATTTTGCACCGCTTGGTCTGCAGCTCATTAACCTTTTAGTTTAAACCTCCAAAAATCTGTTGGATGCAATTCCTCAAATTGCAATTTAGTTTGTTTTTCAAACATGCATCTGCCAGACCCTAAAGGACATTTCACAGCCCCCAACCTGGTCTATTATCCATTTTACAAACACACTTTGTTGAGCATGTTCCCTTTATGGGGGCAAAACATGTCAGGATGTTTTTATTGTTTTTAAGACAGTTTTGACCTGAAAACAAAATTTTTAGACCCAAATATTTGCCATTCTGCTTTTTGTAGTACTTTTCTGCCCCATTTCACAACTTAAATTCCGTCTTATTTTGAAATTCGAATGAAATAATACTGTAACACAAGGCAGGTTGTTGTTTGTCAAAGCAAAGGTAGCGCAGATTATAGCGCCAGATCAAAGCATACGTTTTTTTAAAGTCACCTCTCTCATAGATCTATATCTTATTCTTTTATTAAATAGACTAAATAGCCTTATGTAATTTATCTTACTTACATAACAGGATGTCATACCTGTCTCCAAATACTTTCACGTTTTTTCTGCTATCTGTATCATGCGCAGCAAAGTTCTGCCCCGATGCATTTACACACAAAGAGATAAGCACACTTCCAAGTGCTCCCATCTTATTCATTTAAAAACATCAGCTTCAAGAGTTGTTATGTTTCTGCAGAATGTACAGAGCTTTGGTCTGTGGTTAGTTTTGGTTTTGGTTCGCTTCATATAAAATAAAACAAGGTTCTATTTTGATCAACTGTGATCTTGTACAAAAACGAGAACCTCAATAAAGAGAATTTGAAAAAAAGAAAAGCATGTATTCAGTACAGGCCATAAGTTTGGACACACCTTTTCATTCTCATTAAAGTTTTTGCAATTTTCAATACTGACTGACCTTCATTTCTTAAAGTAATGATGGCCGCTTGTTTTTTCTTTAGTTAGCTGATTGGTTCTTGCCATAATATGAATTTTAACAGTTGTTCAATAGGGCTGTTGGCTGTGTATTAACCGGACTTCTGCACAACACAATTCATGGTCCCAACCTCGTTAATAAAGTCTGAAATTCCACTAATTAACCCTGATAAGGCTCAGCTGTGAAGAGAAAACCATTTCAGGTGACGGCCTCTTGAAAATGTCAAAAGTATACAAAGCAGTAATCAGAGTAAAGGGTGGTTATTTTGAAGAAACTAGAATATAAAACATGTTTTCAGTTATTTCACCTTTTTTTGTGAAGAATATAACTCCATGTGTTCATTCATAGTTTTGATGCCTTCAGTGAGAATCTACAATGTAAACAGTCATGAAAATAAAGAAAACGCATTGAATGAGAAGGTGTGTCC
The DNA here is from genome assembly GCA_008086565.1 of Thalassoma bifasciatum. Classification (NCBI taxonomy): domain Eukaryota; kingdom Metazoa; phylum Chordata; class Actinopteri; order Labriformes; family Labridae; genus Thalassoma; species Thalassoma bifasciatum. The sequence continues at coordinate 92,904 of RPOG01001881.1, forward strand.
AAACTTTTGGCCTTTACAGTAGATTGATAAAGTGTGCAGCAGAAATGACAGCTTTGTTCAGCCCAAAATGAGCTGGATTCAGCTTTTTTCAACAGCTTCCATCTCCAAGCTCCATATCATCCTCTCCGACGCCATTGGGTGATGTCACCATGCGTTACACAGCCTAAAGGTTTGACCAGCTGATGCAAGATAAGATATAATCGCAGGTTATGTTACACAATCCATGAGCTCCAACACCTGAAGGCTTCAGGAGCTGATAGAAAACAGTATATGTGTGAGAAATCAGAACTGCATCTTTGCGTGGAAACAGCTCTGTTTTATTATGCAAACACACCCAGAGGGCAGTCTCCTCTGGAGTAAATAGTGGCTAAACCAATTAAACGTGTTCTCACTGAGTAGTGGGGGGAAACACCGCAAAATGCAGATAGCACAAATAAAACATTCAGAGTTTTCCCAATGCACGCTCACACAGACTCACAATCAATATGACGCCCGAGGCCACATCCAAGACATGAATTCCACGGATGCACGCGGCGTGAAAAGACAAAGAAATAATGGACGGGCTCGTTGTGAAACTGCATTAATTGTTAGCCTCGTATTGACTGACAGGTGAAGGAAAGTTAATTAACTCTGCTTTGAGTCAAGACTTTGAAAAGAATTGACGAGAAACAAAGGGAAACATGAGAAATGTGTGTTTCATGTCTGCGTTAGTGACCACGAGCCTTGTCATGTTTTCTGGAACATTCTCAGACACTCACCTGCTACTTTATGCATCACAGCCTTTGTTTTTTTTACACAGCTTGCTGATGAGAATACTTGCTTGGAAACACAAAGCTGCTCATGAAGGAAATGTGGAGTAACTCAAAGCTTCACAAGGACGTCAGATACTTGGTGCTGATTGGTCAAACCCCTTGACGACAGCTAACTTTCGCCAACATGAGCAACACCAGAGGCTGGTGAAACGTCACATTAAATCAATCTACAGGAAAGGGTTCAGAGAGTTCAGCTCCTTCTTGTCAATATCACAGACTCTGAGGGGAGGTAAAACCAAAAGCTTTTGTTAGCATCATAAAGGTAAACAATGTGGCTCACATGCTAATTTCTGCTAGGATGCTAACCCAAAATCCCCAAAAAAGAGAAACCTAGATTATCAGGGACTTTTCACATTTTGTCAAGGTTAAATATCCCATAACTACCAACTAACTACATATTACACTTACTTACTAACTACTCACTCACTTAGCTTTGCTTGTTGACACCATAAACCAAAAGACAATGAACGCCAACTGGCGACCAATGGACCAAACCCAAGATATGACTGAGAATTACCAAAATGAGGAGAAAAAAATATGTTTTTGTTTATTTCTCTTTCAAATCAAATTTAACAAACAGACTCTGAAAGTGGCTTGTACAGAAGCCCTTAAAGGCCATGGTTTTCTACAATTTACTAGCTCTGTTTTCTCAAAATAATGGCTTATTTTTCTCATTATCTAGAGACAAAAGGTTTTGTTTTTTTCTCAAGATAACATGATCATGTCTTATGGTTCCGCCATTGTGCTTTGGATAACTGCAGTCACAACCATTGACTGTATATAGAATGGACAGCGTGCTTCCGCCTGTCACCGTTCTACGATTTTGAAGCCAAAAAAAACCCCGTTTCTCTAGCCGCCATTGTGCAGCCAGAGTCTGCGCAGTAGAGAATTTCCGGTGGAGCAGAGTAAAAAAGAGAAATAAAAATATTTATTTCTTCTTCTTCAGAAGGTTTAGTCTCCTTTTGGCTCTTTCCTGAAGTTTCTTATATCCCCGATAAAAACTACTCACAAACGGCAGCTGTCAACTATCGTAAAACGAAACTTATATCGTGGTTTTTAACGTCCAATAACTAATGAGAAACTAACTTCTCAGAAAAAAAAACACCTGAACACCATGCAGCCAGATGACATCGTCATACTTCCTTAGCGTAAAGATGAGAGAAACGTTTCTACGAGGTATCGTAATTTTTTAAAGTTTTCCCGGCTCATATCTGGAATACATGGGGAGGCGGGGCTTATGACCTATACTGCAGCCAGACACCAGGGGGCGGGGCATCTGCTGGAGGCTTCAGTTTGAGCCGAACGTCGTTACGTCCACTCATTATACAGTCTATGGTCACAACATCCTGGCTCTAAATTGTGTTGCGCATATAGACCAAATGTTACGGGGCCGTGTCTGTGACGTGTCCAGTAGCTACATAAAAATTCTCAGGCTCTTGTGCCGAATGACTAACGCTACAAATCTGTGACTGGAAATCACATTTTTACCATCCTAACAATCCCTGATGATTTTTTCCATTTGTCAGAATGAATCAGAAAGTTAACGTTAAGTTGAGTTTCAGACAGTCTGACTATAGCAATTATGGCCTTTAAGGGCTTCTGTAGTCTTGTGCCATTACCTGCCTTCAGTCAAAAATAACCACAGACTTTTAGCATGCAGAGACGCACTTGTTTCCCTTTCTTATTCAAGTGCAGTTGGGTTAATAACTCCTCTTTCATGGGAGTATAGAGGAGTCAAAGAAGAAATGTTTCTCTTTGTGTTGCGGCAACGTCTCAGATTATTTTCTATAGCAGCAGAGACAGTTTGGTTGCAAATGAGATGCACTAAAAGTTGGTACAATGAATACACACATATCAGTCAATTCTTCATTAAAGCTGTGCTTTTCTGCATCAACTTTCCTCCAAAGGCTCTTTGAGAGTGACATTTTCAAAGATTGAAATATGTTGAGGAGGCCTTTACCCTGCTGGTATTATCCACAATCAAATATGAAGCCTAAAATGTTGCAATCGCCCCCTGGTGGCTTGCTGCAGTACAGGTATTGTTATCATCATTATCATATTTACTATTATCACCATTACATTTATCGATATTATTGTGAAAATTAGCAGCATTATTAAAAGTATTGTTTACCCCTTTTTTAACTGACTTATTCATATTTATTTTCCTTTCTGCCAATTTTTGCATTTTCTTTATTTTTCTTATGCAAGTTTTGTAACCATTATTATTGTTATTGACTATCACTGCAGCACAATTTTGGTCAAAATCCATTTATCTGTCCATGTCACTGTCTTTTCATTTTGTAAAAACATAAAAAAGTAAATGTATGGGTTTTATTTTTTGTTTTATGGGAGAATCTGGCCCTAATGTTGTCCACTAAAAAAAAAAAGGCCCTTGGACAAATGTTGTTGAAGACCCCTACCATAAGGGGAGGTAAAGGTAAAATAGTTTGTTTTTGTTGGCAGGATATTGGTAAACAATGTGCTTGAAATATTAGCTTCTGTTAATTTGGAGGGCTAAAAGAAAAGGTGAATCAATTGCAGCATCATTGGCATTATTTTTCAACTCACATATCATTTAAAATCACTGAAATAATCTTTTGATGTTGGCAAACATGTTAGTATGTTAAGTTAATTGGTGGGTAAGTGAGATAATGTTTGGTTGGAGGGTAGTTATGGAAAGCAAAGTCCTGACAGGTTAAGATAAGACATTCATGCTATTAAGGTTTTATTTCATTATAATGAGACCCTGCTCATTTCCTTATGTGTATATATTGTCATACTATCGTGCTAATTGGATGTAGCTTGTTGGCCTCATCCATGTTTTTTTCGTCTCAGCTAAGTTAAACTCTGCACACGCTCGTTTCTGCAGGCAGCACAGTCGAGAAATTGATCTCAAAGTTTTCATCAAACTCCCACTGAGGAAGCAAATAAGAGTATTTCCCTGAATGTGGCTACGTGTTTCTCAGACGGGGACCTGCACAGCTGGCTCAGTTTACCTCCTTCCACTTCATTACAGGTAGTGGTAGGGAGCTCTCTCTCTCTATCACACACACAAATATACACACACACACACACACACACACACACACACACACTGACTAAATACTGTGAGTTAACCTTCAGAAGGCCAACGAGAGCCCCGCTAGCTATTAGACCTTTAAACAAAGGTAGATGAGAAGCACACACACACTTACACACACACACAGGAAGTGTTAAAAGTGGGAAATTTAACTTTGTTGCTCTCATCAAATGAAAGCACACCCCTGACTGCCTACACATATATATACACACACACACACACACACACACACACACACACACACACACACACACACACACACCATCTACTGTGTAATGAAAGTGGCCTTTCTGCAAGGAACAGCTAATTACCTGTAAAATTGACTGATGTGGACAAAACAGGTGACTGACCACCGGACTTGGCAGCTGATCGTGTGCTATGAGTGTGTGTAAGTGTGTTTGTGCGTGTGTTTGTGTGTGTGTGTTTGCACATGGAGGGAATAAAACGGTCGAGAAAGTACGAGGTAAAGTCTGAGAAAGCTGGAAGTTTGAAGGCTCCCTCGTCGACCTTGCTTCCCCCTGTAAGAACATCGAGTCCGTCCACTTCATGTAAAACTTTAAAATATATTTCAGGACTGCACTGAAAGTCCTTAGCTTCTATAAAATCAAAGTTCAGGCTGTTCTGCAGCTGTCCGGGGGGTATGATCAACACGATTAAATATTCTAAGTGTTTCCTTGCACTACTCCCTCAGCATAGTAAACACCTAATGTTGTATTTGCATATGTTCGCTGAGCTCTCTTTGAATTAGCTCATTCCAACGCTCAGGCATGTAACGCTCCGGATAGGGATGCACTTGAGCATGAAAAATACCCAGAGATCAACGCCTGGAGTTTCTCCCACAAGCCGAATCAAAACTTCAGATTGGAAGACGATATCTCAAGTTTTTAAAGTTTTAATTTGGAGAAAAGAAACAGCATCATCTGCATAAATAATGAAAATGGAGATCTGTATGAGCAAACTGTTTCTTTAAACCTGAGAGAATTTTACCACATGTTCCTGGAATGTTTTATTATTTACTGTTTGTATGCAGATTCAAACAGAATCTCATTATTTGATGTTGGAAAATTCTTTATATTCTGAACATCAGCAAACAATATACGGTGGCTACAAGAGATCGAAGAAACAAATAGTTTGCTATCGTTTAAATCCTGTAAATTAGAGTCACTTTTGCATGATGACGACCCTGTTACGATGTTTTATCCTGCAGCTGAAACAACATGGGAATCCTGTCATATGATAGTTTTAACAACAACAACAGCAAAAACAACATTAAATTTTTTTTTTTCCTAGTAATGTGAGAACACTTCCTCAATGGGCGTTAACATATGCATGATTGTCACGTGATGACACACACTTATGGACTCGCCAATTGGGGGCCACAAAAAGCTCACCCATTGCTACAAAGTACGGAAAAATGACTGAAATGGACTAGACTACAAGTTTAAAATGTAAGAAAGCCAGTGGTGTGCATAAGGGGGGCAGGGGGTGGCACATAGTCAGAGCCAGATTGCTCAAAAACAAACATTGAAGTTCTCTCATGGATGGAAAAACACACTTAACTTCCCTCTTGGTTGTTTAAAGCATTGTAAACTGCCCACTCGGGTGAAAAGAAAACAACGTGCGTTTAAGTGCCTTCCTGGTTAGCAAAATACAACTGCTTACAGTACAAATTCCCTGAAGGGGCCCTTTTTTTCATTTTACCCTTGTCCATCAAAAAGTCTTAGCACACCACTGAAGAGCCAAACAGTACTACAGTGCCCTTCTTGCTGCCAAAATCATGTTAGAGTGCCCTCTTGGGAGCCAAAACACATTTAAGGGCCAATAGTAGTAAAAGAAGCAGTCAGTCACAAATTTACATAGCTTTTGGACCGTAAAATATCAAATTAAGCTAAACTTTTTTTTAAATCAACCGCAGTGAAGACTAAACTGCTTATAATTTTGGCTTCACTTGAAGTAGCTGGTGTGCCGTCCATGGTTTCAGAAGCATTTGGCAGCTTTGGAGACTTGTTGTTCGTCTCATTCGTCACAGCTGATCTGCCGTGTTTCTCTGAGTACGGTGAACATGCATGCAGATGTTTTCAGAGGCCTCCACCGTACCAGGAATCAGCTCTTTTCAATTTGTGCAGCTGTTACCCTGGCAGCTCCGACAAACTTCAGTGTCACCAAAATATAAAGTATTTCCCCCCCTACAGCCCATTAAGTCATCAGCTCACGCGTGGTTTATACTTGTGCTCATAATATAATTTAACTCAAGTGCTGCCTGCAAATACGCAGATGAGGGATCTTGCTTTCCCGGAGGTTAGAAATGCAAGGCTGGAGTGCGGTTGGGTTGGGGGGGGGCAGGCGGGCGGGCGGGCTGGCTGGCTTAACTGAATGAGTAATGTTGTCCTGTCCCTCAGCAGCTACTGTTGAAGTGCCCTTGGAAGAGGCACTGAACCCCCCAATTGCTCCAATTGAGCTGCTCAGTGGCCAGAATTGCAAAACTGGGGCTGCTACTGGGAGGGGACCAAATGAGGTTGTGTGAATGAGTGCAACCAAGGTGGGAGAGCAGCCACCATGCAAATACGGGTTCGCTCTGGCCCAAGCTTGTACCATAAGTTGGTTTTACTTTGCCAGCCACTTTGGCAGGTAACTAACCATCATTTGGAGGCTAACTTCATTCTGGAAATCAAGTTGGCTTGTGTGACAGAATCTGATTAATATGTTCGAGGAGCGGCCGCAGCATCAGCCAGACATCCATAAAAAAAAGGGTCTTATTCTGAATCTGGACCCTAATTGTCAACTGTGTGTCTTTTAGCCATTCACACTGATGAGTTGAACACTATTATTTGTATTCTGTCATTTAATGGTTTTACCTGGAGTCAAATTGTATGTTGATCAGACACTATCAAAATTGAAAAGCCACTTGCTTTTCCGATACCTGCTCCTGTTACGAGTCAAGAGCCTCTGATCTGGAGGGTCAGACTCAATCTGACTGCCCTTATTATACTGCATATAATTTACGGAGCAGCTATTACTAAAGATCAATAGCACTTAAACTGCTCCATTGATATTGAAACCTGCACTGATTTACAAGCAGATAGGTCTTTGGTCCAACCCAGACCCACATCTCGTGACACACACACTCACACACACGCATGCCATTTGTATATTTGATATAATGCTGTGACTTCCCGGTGTCCCGATGTTGTCCTTGATCACTGTTCATTTCCTGCCATTGCTCTTTGAAGTCCACATACACACACATACACACACTCGACTGAGAAAAAAAAACAGGCTTTTATGAGATTAGATTTCTGTGTGTGTTTCTGCTTTACTTCTAAAGTTTTAAAGGCCACTTGTGCCTGAAAAACCCGTAGACATTAAAAAGTAAACACTTATTTTTTTGCTATGCTTGACAGAACACTGTATCGATTCATGTTAATTTCAAAACACACCAGGGGTGTGCACAGAGGGGGGCAAGGCAATCACCTAACCCTTTCTGGTGCGAAAAATGAGCTCTAGAGTGCCCTCTAAGGAGCTAAGTGCCTGCAAAAGTAGCCTCTTTAGAACTAAATTTGCACCAAAGGGTCCTCTTGGGAGCCAAAATTTGCTAGATTTCCCTCAAAATACCTGCTAGAGTATCCTCTGGGCCACCAATGCATGCTAAAATTTCCTCTTATAAGTCAAAACGTCTTCTAAAAAGACTTCTTGGGAGCCAAATTATTGAAAAGTGCCCATTCGAGAGCAAATTATTTGGCATCTTGTGCTTGAGTGCCCAATTTGGGAGCCAAAATGCATATCAAAATACTCTCCTGGATACCAAAATGTGCCAAAATGTACTGTTATTGGGAGCCAAAATATTGAAAAGTGCTCATTTAATCGCAAAACACTTGTGAAAGTTCCCTCCTTGATGCCAAAATCGTGCTTAAGTGTCCTCTTGGGAGCAAAAAAACACCCTGAAGTGCCTTAACAGTTGGAGAGCCACACTGATCTGGTGCTGAAAGGGCCTTTTTGGGGCCAAAAAAAAAGAAAAAATACGCAAAATGCATGCTAAAGGGCCCTTTTTTGGAGCCAAATATTTGCAAGAGTGCCCTCTCAAGAGTCAAATGCTAACTAAAATACCCTCCTTGGTGCAAAAATCATGCTAAAGTGCCCTTTTGGGAGCCAAAACACACCCTAAATTACTGTCTTGGGAGCCAAAACTTGCGCTTGAGTGCCTTCTGGGGAGCCAAAACAACTCCTGAAGTGCCCTCATGGTTGGTGAACCACACTTATTTGTCCCTTTGGTTTGTTAAAACATGATAAACTGCTCTCCTGGGCGCCAAAACCTGTGCTAAAGTGCCTTTTCAGGACCCTACATATGCTAAATTTTTCTCTCGGGAGGCAAAACCTAAAACAAGGGGACCAAGACACATACTGCAAGGGTTTGTACTTTTTTTTTTCTTGCCCCCGTTCTTCAAAGAGTTTGTATACACCACTGAAACACACATAAAAAGTGTGTGTCAGTTGTGAAGGATTAACGAGTAAAGATGAGAATGTACATGCCTGTTGGAAATAAAGACACAAACACACACACATTGGCGACCTTCACTATAAACTAAGCCAATAGCAGGAGACACTGTGTGTGTGTATGTGTTTATGTAGGTCTCAGTGCCAGCTACCAATGCACTAGGACTCAGGGACTGTCAGCACTGCCAAGGATATGACACAAGCTCTGAAAAAACAACCAGCAGATGGATGGATGGATAGACTGGGGGGAGAGGATGGAAATCTTTAAACCCGATGGGCAGAGCAAATGACGAACACGACCACGGTCCAGACTAGATTGTTGGCCGCACAACACTATCACCTGCTGATGCACAGATGGAGATTTTGCTGTCATGTTAATGATTTACTCATGGAAGTGTCCACTTACAGCGTTTTCTTCACACAAACAGCTTCTATTACAAATCCAAAAACAACGGGTGGTATAATGCTCTTAGTGACATCACATCTTGGTATCCGTGGCACAGTTTTATGTCCCAGAAGCTCAAATTGAGTGACTGATTTCCACACATTGCTTTTTTAAGAATGTAATAGAGTTGTGTTCGAAGCATTGGTGTGCACAGAGTGAGAGCAGGGTGAGCAGTGTTCCCCCTTGTGGCCTAATTGTTGAAAAAAGTGCACTTGAATGTCCAATAGATAGCCAAATGCTTTCTCTAGTGCTCTCTAAGTGCTTTTTTTGGGAGCCAAAATTACACTTATGTACCCTCCTGGTTTGCAAACCAGCTGCGCTGTTCGCTTTATAACGTCACAAACTGCCCTCCTGGGAGCCAAAACACATGATAACATGCCCTCTTGGGAGCCATAATACACCATAGTGCCCTCTTGAGAGCAAAAACATATGCTGAAGTTCCCTCTTGGGAGCCAAAATACATTTATGTGCCCTCTCAGTAGCTAAATGCTTGTAGTAGTGCTCTTCTTGGTGCCAAACATAAGTCAAGGAGTCTTTTTGGGAGCCAAAACTACACTTCAGTGCCCCTGGTTTACAAACAAAACCAAACTGCCCCTTTGACTGGTGGTTAAAATATGACAAACTGCCCTCATGGGAGCCAAAACACATCCTGAAATGCCCTTTTGAAATGCATCAGCATGTGCTACAGTGCACTCTTGGGAGTCAAAATACGCCAAAGTAACCTCTCAGAGCTCATGCTTGCAAAGGTGCCCTTTAAGGCGCCAAAACAAACTTAACTTTCACTTTGGGGCCAATATGAACTCTCCAAAAAAAAAACTTAAGTCCAAAACATATGCTTAAGTTCCCTCTTGGGAGCCAAGATACACCAAAGTGTCCTCTCAGTAGCTAAATGCTTGTAGTAGTGTTCTTCTTGGTGCCAAACTTAAGTGAAGGAGCCTTTTTGGGGGCTAAAACTACACTTCAATGCCCCTGGTTTGCAAACAAAACCAAACTGCCACTTTGACTGGTGGTTAAAATATGACAAACTGCCCTCATGGGAGCCAAAACACATGCTGAAATGCCCTCTTGAAATGTTTAAAAATGCAACCGTGCCCTCTTGGGAGACAAAATACTCTGAGGTTAAACCAAATGCTTGCAAATGTGCTCTTTAAGGCACCAAAACACAAATTTTTGTGCCTCCTGGGGAGCCAAACCCATACTTAAGTGTCCTCTTGGGAGCCAAAATACACTTTATAGTGCCCTAACAAGAGAAAAACACTTTCTACAGTACCCCCCTTATTGCCAAACTTGAGCTAAAGTGCCCTCTCTGGAGCCAAAACACATTCTAAAGTACCCTCCCGGTTGGTGAACCAAACCAATCTGCCCCTTTGGCTGGTTATAATGTGACAAACTGACAAACTGGGAGCCAAAACACATACTTACCTGCAACCAAAACATGGGCTGAAGTGCACCCCGAGTAGTCTAAATCAGCAAAAAAGTGCCCTGCCCTTTAAATGTCTGTGCACATACACACACACTGCATTATTTATTTGGATTCTGCAGTAAATTGACACCAAAGTCTAACAGGGTAGGTGTTTTTTTTTTTTTCCAAGGGTCTAATTTGCAAGTCTGGGCTGTATATAATTCAATGGCAATGTTGCAAAGCATTCAGAGATATTTAAAAAAAAAAAAAAAAAAAAGTATGATAATAACAACAACAAAAATATTCTTAATGAAAACTTTTAAGAGGTACCATGAGATGACTTAAACAGTTGGAGTGCAGGTTGTGGCCACTCTTCCTCGGCTGATAGCAAACATCAAGCTCCTAATGTTCAGTCAATCAACAGACTGTTACTGTGTGTTAAAGACGATATGTTCAGGACATTAAGAATGATAAAATAACGACCAGCATCATGGATTTTCACTTGTTACTTCAACAGTAGAGATTCCTGAACAGGGAAAATAGATCCTTGAGTTACACAAAGGGATTGATCCTTAGGTTTGTTTGGTCACAGATTGAAAATGTGTGTTCACAAAACCTTATTTATTCCAAAAACATTTCATACGACTGCAAACCAAGTAGTGAAAGTGAAAGCAGGGTTGAAGATCTTTGGGAAAACTGCCGTCTTCATGTCTCATGGTATCGAGGTTTTCTTAGAAAGTGAAGTTTCTTGAGAAATCAGAGGATACAACATTCGAGCACGTCGTCTGCATTCTTTAACAGTGCATCATTTTTAGCTCACTATGTATTATTCAGGGGGGGAAAGATGGGTTGTGTTATGCCATATGCTACATCCCCCCTCCCTCTCAGCTCTGTGTGCCACAAATACATCTTAATTCACCTTGGAGGTATAGAATTTCAGCCAAAAACAGAGTGTCCCCGACAGAGCAGATTGTCAGGTTTAAAAAAAAAAAAATTACAACAACACACAACAGCGGCGCTCACATGCAGAGCTGCAGGCCAACAGCTAAGGTCATTTTTAAACCAGAATGTCAATTTCCATCTTGATGACGACCAGCCAGCTGAGTCAAAGTCAATTTGGAGAGCTGCGTCAGCGCCGCACCGGGGTCCCGTTCTCAGAAATTTGATCACATAAAATGCTACTTGAAATGTCAAAGCCTTGGGGAATCTCATCGATTTGCTGATTTATCCAATCAGTGGTTATCAGTAAGAGGCGCAGCGTATGGAGAGTGGATGTTTCCACTCGAGATTCCTTCCATGTAGATACCGAGGAGAAACTCAGAAATTGTGCTCAGCTGTAAAATGCAGTTTTGGACTTTTGTTATTCTATCTCAATTTGACAAAAAAAACACTGAAGTTGTTGAGACGACACTTTATTATAGGGTACTATAAGTCAACTGCAACACATTTCAACTTGAAAATCTTTCTACAAATAAATCAGTAACGCTTGACGACGTGACAACTTCCTTTGCCCCTCCCATGTGTTTTGTAAAGCTACAGCTTTGAAGTTATACCCAGAATGCATTCAAGAATTACAGCTTAATACTTTAACCATGAGAGAAATGGGAACGCGGTGGATATAAAACCTTGCTGAACACTGATAACATCGCATATGCACAGGTCTGTCTAAGTTTTATGGCATAGACCAACTAGCTGAACTCCACGCTTTATAAAACTGAAGGGTTTAATTGAGACAAAATAGAGTAGAATAGAGTCATTATTTCAAACAGCTACCTTAAGAAGTCAGTTAGCATTACTGAGAAGTTGCATTAAGGCAAAAGAGATGAATTATTTCAAAGACAAGGGTTTACACAAGACATTGTATTTAAACAAGGCAACTTCTGTTGGTGTTAGACCAACAAAAAAATTTTTTTTTGACCAAACCTAGATTTTTACAGCTGGCATTTACAACATGTTTTTATGATGAATCAAGTTACATTCAACAGTGTGCTGATTACTCTGGGTATAATTGCGGAAGATATAATCCAAATAAGGAGCTTTTTCCCTGTAGAGACCCATAATTCTGCGATATGGTGAAAGTTGTTGGTTACATGCGCACTTTTACAACCTTCAAAACGAGTGTTGTACTCAAGACTACACTACCCGAGACAAGAGTGCATCAAGATTAAGACTTTTGAGAGTCAAGACTGAGTAAATATCAATAACGAAACCATAAAAATTAGTGTTAAAAAACCATGATGAGGTTGATTATTTGTTGGTCATTTTTTCTTTGATCCAGTTTTCTTTTGACAGACAAAAATACACTGCAAAAACTGAAATCTAAGCAAGGCATTATGTCTTAGTTTTAGTAAACTTTGTCTTACTATTCTTGATTTGAGCCACATTTACTAGACAAGGTCATAAAAATGTCTTATTTCAAGTTTTTTTAAGACAAAAATGAGGTGTAAATTGCTTGTAACAAGTCAAAAAAATCTGCCAATGGGATGAGACGAATTCACCCGGGAAGTTTCTTGAAATTAGAAAGATGTCTTAAAACAAGAATCTTTTATCTTATCCCATTGGCAGATTTTTTTTTTTTTACTTGTTACAAGCAATTGATGCCTCATTTTTGTCTTGAAAAAACTTGAAATAAGACATTTTTATGACCTGGTCTGGTGAACGTGGCTCAAATTAAGAACAATAAGACAATTTTTTACTACAAATAAGACATAATGACTTGCTTAGATTTCTGTTTTTGCAGTGTAAGGTGTCTACAAATCTTTCAAAGCTCAACGTGAACGATTTTCAGATCTTAATAAATTTGTTCAACTGAACTTTAGTCCATATTCAAAAACGTGCTTTAAATGTATAACTGCTCCTTAATGTTTGCTATACATTTTTTTTTTACCTTTATTGTGCTGTTCTACTAGATGTTTTTATGCTCTATGAAGCATCTTTGAGTGGTCAGAACAGCGCTTTATGAATACAGTGTATTACTATCATCATTATCATTAACTCTGGCAAAAAAGTCTTTGTATCTAAAAGTCATGAATCCGTCCAGGATTATTTCAAATCTCTGAAAATCAGGTATTTATTTATCAGGTGAATGAGACTCATAGTAAGTGTTTTGAGGTTTTTCTGATTAGAAATAAGACGAACTGATATCCCAGTTTCTGCATTGGAAAAAAAAATTCCAAGGTAGCAGAACGATAAGTGAGCAAACAGTGAATATTCCAAGTCAGATTTCAACATTAATTCATTGCTAGTCTTGACCGATCTTGACGGAAAAGACCAAGACCTTTAAAAAGTGGTCTTGAGTACTATAACACTGCTTCATACTCAATTTTTTCCCTTTATTTCTAAACTTTTTGTTCCTGGAAGTTGCACCTGAGAGCAGATACTGCGTTATAAATGTTGGGATTATGTAACATATGGTAGTATCTTGTCTTCCCAGCGTTCATAGTGATTGAAAAGACAGCAGGGCAATAAAATGTTGCACTAATTTTGCTGTATATGAAATAAACAGGGTGTGTGTTAATCGTGGAGGTGTTGTGTTGAAAAGAGCGTCCACAAACACACTATGCGCACAGGTAGAATATCCATTTCTGAGCAGCCACACATGAAACTACACTGGAATTGGGGGAGTGAGACGTGATAACCGGACAGAATCTCCTCCATCTCCTCCTCCCTTCTCATGCACGGACCCTCTGCTCAAAGAAGCCGCCCCGTCGGGCCAATCCGTCCCGTCTATCGAGCATACCACCGGCACCCTGCAACAACTCTCTGTGCAAGGAAAGCATATTGAAATTCACCCCACGCACCAAACACTGAAACACACACACACACACCTCCTCCTATCTCTCTCTCTCCTCTCTCTCTCTCGCTCTTTTCATCCTCAAACCAGTAGAGACGGAGCGTGGAGAACCTGTGCAAGTATGTGAGAGTGGAATAAAAAAAAAGAAGGTGTGGATGAAAAAAAAACAACAGGTCATTTACTGCAGCACTCCTGGAGCCTTGAGGTCACAAGAAAAGCCAAGAAAAGCCACCCCGCAGACAGCATCAGTCACCCTGCAGCGGATAAATCCACCCAGCCACCCCCAATGATAACACTCATCCGACCTGCCACCCATCATACTCAGTCACCCTGCAGCCCACCCAGTCATGTCTTCACCAATTCACCCACACAGAGCATCACAACTCTCTCTCTTTCCCTTTTTTTTCGGGAGCAAGTGCGCACAACCTCCGAGCGTCTTACCTTGAGCGCTTCAATATCCAAAGACGTAGACCGGTCCATGATAGAGGAGTGAAGTGCAGCAGATCAGTCACGGAAAATACAAGTCCCACAGGAGAAAAAGAAGGAGAAGGGAGAGCAAAAAATTAAAAAATAAAAAAGTTAGAATGCTCTCTAGAGTCCCAAACTCTGCTGCAACATCCACAGGGTTATCGCTCGGATTTGGTTCTCGCTATTCCACCGCGACGGATTTCTCTCAGTTTCCTTCCACCCGGTGGGTCGCTTGGTAAAATCGGGACTCCATGCTGTAGAACTCCCCACCACCACCACCACCAGCTCCGTCAGTCCCCGGTTAGTCCGCGCAGGAGGATAAAACAACCGTGCGTAATGTTTCGAGATGCGGCTTTTGCGCACAAGATGATCCGGTGTCTCTCTTTTTTTTTTTCTTTTTTTTTTTTTCAAAAATACAACCGAATACAATCACAACCCCACACTGCAAGAATGGAGCCGGATTCCAGGACCCCCCCTCCCTCTCTCTTGACAGCTGGTTAGTGCATGAATGCCGTTATATCCCGTTGAATCCAGTTAAACGTGAGAGTGATGTTGTGTCTGCAAAGAGGGTCCGGATCAGACAGATGAGATTCTTCTGCCTTGCCTGGGCGACTTCCATGCGGCAAACCGCCAGAGATATCAGCTCTCCCTGGAAGAAATGCGAAAGCAAGAGAGAGAGAGAGGAGAGGAGAGAGAGGAGAGAGAGAGAGAGAGAGGAGAGAGAGTCCTGGTGGGAGAAATGCTGAAAGATCAGTTGGAGTTGGGACGAGAGGGAGAGGAGGATGCAAGGTTTATGCTGTATATTATTCCAATGACTGACGCACCGGTGTGTGTGCGTGCGTGCGCGCGTGTGTGTTTGACAGAGAGAGGGAGGAGAGGAGAGGAAAGGCTCTCTCTAATCAAGTAGATGAATCGAAAACGCTGCTTTGCCACTGAAGACAAGAGAGAGATTTAAATGCAGAGGCTGTCAAGAGGCAGAAAGTCTGTGTGTGTGTGTCCAAACTGTGTGTGTTTTCTTGTAAATATTAAGATTCTGGGAAAATAAAAAATAATCCTTTCTTCCTCCCTTCTCTCCTTCTTTCTTTTTTTTTTTAATCTTTCTTTACGTCTTGTGGTGCAAATAGTCCTCATCCCTCTCCTGCATAATAGGGTGTCGCCGCCTGCCGACCACCAGAGCTTTTTATTATCTGTCACACACATTTTGAATCAGGGGAAGAACAGTGGAGTGGAGAAGAGGAGAGGAGGGAGGGAGGGGGGGGAGAAGTGTCCGTCTGTACCAAGTGTTTTTTCGTGGGTGCAACATTTTTTCGTCATGTGTTGCAGAATTTCAAAATTATGTATGAGAAAAAGAAAGAAAGAAATACATTTAAAAATCATAAACCTGTGCTAAAATGATTCCAAACCAACCCATATTTTATGTCTTTGAACTGTTAATTTTTTAAGACAGGAAGTGAACTTTGCTGAGTTGTAGTCAGGGGCGGATCTAGGGGTGGGGGTGGGGGGGGGGGGGGTTTAATGCTAGGGTGACCATATTCTGAAAACCTAAAAAGAAAACACTCAACCGAAGACCACAAAGTAGCTTCATAACCCAAAGATTTATTTAAAATACTAATTTTCTGTATGGAGAGAAAAATTGTACAGTGGCAACATAAATAATACTTTGAAGCTAATTTCTGCCAGTTAAAAACATCAGAATAAAAAACTGGTTTTGTTGAGATTTCTCCTTATTTTCTTTGCACATATAGTCAAAAAAATTGAAATAAAGAGGTGGAATTTTAACTTTTGCCCCATAATTTTGACTCTTTCATTATGGCAAAAGTCTGTATGTTGGATTTATTCAATATAAGGGTGAACATATTCTGAAAACCCAAAAGGAAAACACTCAACCGAAGACCACAAAGTAGCTTCATAACCCAGACTTTCATTCAAAATACTCATTTTCTATTTGGAGAGAAAAAATTTTACAGTAGCAACAATAATAATATTTTGAAGCTAATTTCTGCAAGTAAAAAATATCAAAATGAAAAACTGGCTTTGTTGAGATTTCTCCTTTTTTTTGCACATATAGTCAAAAACATTGAAATAAAGAGGTGGAATTTTAACTTTTGCCACATAATGTTGACTCTGTATCTCATAATTTTGACTTATTCAACACAAAATCTTGACTTTTTTTCACTCAAAGTCAACTTCACAATTTTGTCTTACCTCACTAGCTGGGTTTCCATTACAGTTTTTTGTAAAATAAAAGCGATATTCCCTGAAATTTCGACAAAGCATATCTGCGCTTTGAACGTGTTTCCATTGAAGGTTATTCTAATATCATCTGGCGAGATTTCACTGCTGGAAGATGGTCGTTTCATTTCAGTTTCTCTCTCCTTATAACACTCTGAGTTCCTCTGTTGTTTGCTGTCTAGTATGGCCGTTATGTTTTTCTCGAAAATAATTGCGAGAAAAGTCTCCGTCTCCTCCTCCGTCCAAACGTAGCGCGCCGTGTTTACTTACAGAGAAGTGATCATGTGACCAGGTACGTCACGACCTGTGACGTATAATTGCAGAAAAAGTGTTTCCATTATGCTTTTGCGATATATTTGAATGTCGAAACGTCTGAAAAACCACCTCATGAAAGCGTATAAGCTTTTTAGCGATATTTTAGTGCTTTTTCGGAATTCAGGTGTTTCCATTACCAGATTTTTATAGCGCTATTTAAATTTTGCACATGGAAACGCACCTATAGTTAGTCAGTAAATTTCTATCATCTTAAACTCAGTCTCACAACTCTTTTTGGACCTGTGCCTTCATGGTTCTTCCGTTTCTTGACAGATAGTTTATTATTTTTCACTCAGTCTAATTGTGTTACTCAAAACTCTGTATCCCTACGCTGCTGTGTTCAAGTGAACACAGCTGAGGTTTAACTTTTCTTCGAACTAAATCTTTATAACTGGGGTGGCGAGGCTTTGTTTTAAGGGGGCAGCTGCACCCTGTGCCCCCCCCAGTAGATCCGCCCCTGGTTGTGGTCAAAACTCAACCACAGTCCTCTTGAGCTTTCGGATTCTGTGGCAGGACAGGAAAGCTGAGGAGTAATGATGATTTTATGCTTGTATGTTCAGCTGAATCACCAAAACAGTGTAAATAGCATCATAGAATGTTTCTCTGCTCCATCACACGACCAGATCTAACAGGTTTCAGATCTATTCAATGTGTGTTACTTCCTCAGGCTCTGCTCTGTTGAGCTCAAAGTGAGTTTGAGATCCAGCACATTGGAGCCCTCTAGGGCTAATGAAGAACCCTTTTTTTTTTTTGCCAGATGCTGGAAAAAACAATTAATGTGCGCAGAAAAAATCAAGCAAAAGCAAAGACAGATAAACCGTATGAACCAGTGATGTGAAACAGCTGATCACATGATCACGATGTTTGAAATTGCGATTTCGGTCAGAATACGATAAATTGTTCAGCCCTCGTTACAAATATTTGAAAAAAAATTGGAAAAGTTTTTTTTTCATGCCTTAAGACAAATAAAAACACTCAAGGGAAAAATCCTGACACTGAATTTCATAATTCATGCATCAGAGAGTTAAAAGTATGAATTCAAAACTAACAGACACACATTTATTTTACACCACGATGATACATCTTGCATTCACCCAGACGAACTAAACTTTCCAGAGAATGAACCGTTCTGACTGAATGTGAGTACTCAGGTAATAAATCAAGTGAACACTGGAGCTTTTTTTTTTTTTTCTTCTTCTTCAGGCTCTAAACAGACACTTCAGCATATGCTCCTTCTTTTCACAGCCTGAGCATCCATCTACTTTTCTCCTACATGTGCATTCAAACATTTATATTGTACAGTGCTCACATATCTCATGATCGTCACATATGCATAAGGGTACACACACGCACACACACACACACACACAGGAGTGCACCCACACATCTACAGGCCTTTTGAATGGCCCACTAGAGAGCACAGAGGAACATTTGTTGAGGGAGTCGGTCGGAGATAACGAACATCATATTAATGAATCCTCACTCTTTCCTTCACGCTCCTCCTCCTCTGTACGTCTGAGTCGCTCCCTCTCTCCCTCTCTCTCTCCTTTTTTCTCCCCTTTGATCTTCCACCCTCTTTCTCTCTTTGTTTTTTCTTTTACTCTTTGGCTATTTTCTGCTCCCCTGTAACTCAGGGACCCTCACCCCTCCTCAATCTTCCCCCTCTCTTTCTTTTTTTTCTATAAACTTTGCGCTGTCGGGCAATTAATCATTTTTTCCCAAGGTCTCTTTATATATTTATTTATTTATTTTCCATACAGGAGCAGCTGATATCGAGTATGGACAGCTGGAAGTGACATCACCCATCTCTCCCCTCCTTCTTCCTTCTTCCCTTTTCCTCTCTTCTAACACCATAAACTGTTTTCTGTCCTTTCACGCCGCCTTGACTCAATCTCTGCTTCTTGCGGAGAAACACAAATCCACTAAACCCTTTTCTATTAGTACTTTGTGCTTTTTTGTTCCCCCCCAAAACAAAGAGAGCTAACAGCTTTAAACTGAATGACATTTCCTGCTAAAAAAAAAAAAAAATCCACTTATCACATTTGAGAATCACTTTCACTGGGAAATCGGAGCATTTATATTCCCTTTCTTAACTCAAGAAGTGCTTACATACTAAGATGTACTGCTATACTTATTTTTATCCTCTAGTTCCCTTCTCTGGTGTGTATTTTTACCTGCACCATTACTCCACAGAGCCATGCAGCTGTGCACTGAGCAGCAACCGACTTAACAAGCTTCTTTGTCTCTCTCTGCTCCCTCTCTCTTACAAACCTCTCCCAGACTGTGATCAGATAGGAGCTTTATTCCTCTGCTCTAATGGAAAGTGCAGCTGTTTTGCTTTCAGAGATGCAAAAAAAAGGATCAGATCTTGATGTAACTTCGGGTGCTGGTTTAACTCGGCAAAAACCGTGGCCTGAGGTCACTGACTTTGGTGTTCAAAGTCAGGCCTGGGGGCCAACTGTGGCCTGCAGTCCATTTTCATTCGGCCCCATCTCATGTCACTTAAGTCAATCATGTTCTAAATATCATATCATCAATATCATTACCATTTCTGTCAGGTGCTCGAAGAAAACCTCAGTACGTCTTGGTAAGATTTGGACTGTGCATATGCTGATAGAAACTTTCTACTAGATCTACTTAAGAAAATTAAGGCAACTTTTTGCATTTATTTTTGTTGCTGAAGCAAGTTTTCTTTTGTCTAAATCCCTTTTTTTAACATGAAAAATAAAATCCCAATAACGTGAACCTAATTTTGTCAAGTGGATTAAGCAAAACGAACTATTTTCAATGTGGCAAATGAACTTTTCCAGCCAAGCTGACTTGATTTTTTTTTCCATGCAGATCAAACAAAACAAGTGCACTGCAAAAACTGAAATCTAAGCAAGTCATTATGTCTTATTTTTTAGTAAAATTTGTCTTACTATTCTTGATTTGAGCCACATTTACTAGACAAGGTTATAAAAATGTCTCATTTCAAGTTTTTTAAAGACAAAAATGAGGCATCAATTGCTTGTAACAAGTAAAAAAACAAATCTGCCAATGGGATAAGATAAAAGATTCTTGTTTTAAGACATCTTTCTAATTTCAAGAAACTTCTCGGACAAATTCGTCTTATCCCATTGGCAGATTTTTTTTGACTTGTTACAAGCAATTTACACCTCATTTTTGTCTTAAAAAACTTTAAATAAGACATTTTTATGACCTGGTCTGGTGAATGTGACTCAAATTAAGAAAAATAAGACAATTTTTACTACAAATAAGACATAATGACTTGCTTAGATTTCAGTTTTTGCAGTGTCTTTGCATAAATTACTTTATCTTTTGATGTTTTTAATGAAGTTTTGGGTAATATCAGCTTAATTATATCATTTACATGAAGCAGGAGGGGTTTGTTAGTCTTCACTGTTGGGCGTAGCTCATCGACGCCATGTTGCAGACAGCAGGTACAGGTACATTTTGATGGGCAGGGGCAGAGGGAAAAACGGCACGTTTGGCTCTCAAAAAGGCACTTCAGCACCTTATGGCTCAAAGTAGGACAGTTAATCACATTTTAAACAGCTAAAGGACCAGGTTGGTGTGGTTTACCAACTATGAGGGCAGTAGAGTGTGTGCTTTGGCTCCCCAAGAAGGCACTTAAGTTCAATTTTGGCAACAAGGAGGGCACTAAAGCACATTTTTCCACCTGAGAGAGCACATTTTGGCTTGCAAGAAGGCAGTTTATCATATTTTAACCAGCCAAAGGGGCAAATTAGTGTGGTTCACCAATCAGGAGAGCACTACAACATGTGCTTTGGCTCCCAAAAAGGCACTAAAGGGCAAGTTTGGAAACAAGAGGAGCAGTTAAGCAAGTGTTTTTGCTCCCAATAGCACAATTTATCATGTCTTAAGCAGTTAAAAGAGCAGATTTGTGTGTTTTAACAATCAGAAGGGCACTTAAGTGTGTGTTTTGGCTCCCAAGAAGGCCCTCTAGCACAAGTTTGGCACCAATGAGGGCACTTGAGTGTATTTTGACTCCCAGGAGAGCAGTTTTTCATGTTTTAACAAGCCATAGGGGCAAATTAGTGTGGTTCACCAACCAAGGGAGCACTACAACATGTGTTTTGGCTCCCATAAAGGCACTAAAGGGCAAGTTTGGAAACAAGAGGGGCAGTTAAGCAAGTGTTTTTGCTCCCAAGAGCACAGTTTATTATGTCTTAAGCAGCTAAAAGAGCAGATTTGTGTGTTTCACCAATCAGAAGGGCACTTAAGTGTGTGTTTTGGCTCCCAAGAAGGCACTTTTGCATAATTTTGGCAACAAGGAGGGCACTTGAGTGTATTTTGACTCCCAGGAGAGCAGTTTTTCAAGTTTTAACCAGCCAAAGGGGCAAATTAGTGTGGTTCACCAACCAAGGGAGCACTACAACATGTGTTTTGGCTCCCAAAAAGGCACTAAAGGGCAAGTTTAGAAACAAGAGAGGCAGTTAAGCAAGTGTTTTTGCTCCCAAGAGTACAGTTTATCATGTCTTAAGCAGCTAAAAGAGCAGATTTGTGTGTTTTAACAATCAGAAGGGCACTTAAGTGTGTGTTGTGGCTCCCAAGAAGGCCCTCTAGCACAAGTTTGGCACTAATGAGGGCACTTGAGTGTATTTTGACTCCCAGGAGAGCAGTTTTTCAAGTTTTAACCTGTTAAAGGGTCAATTGGTTTGGTTTGCAAACCAAGAGTGCGTTGTGTTTAGGTTTTGGCTCCCAAGAATGCATTTAAGCATATTTTGGCTCCCAATAGGACACCTGAGAACATATTTTGGCCCATTAGATTGCACTGTAGCATGTGTTTTGGCTCCCATGAAGGCAGTTTATCATGTCTTAAACAGCCAAAAGGGGCAGATTAGTATCATTCACCAACCAGGCGGCCACTTTTGCACATGTTTTAGTTCCCAAGAGGACACTTTAGTGCACATTTTGTCTCCAAAGACAGCACTTTTTCATGCATTTATCAGCAATTGGACCACTTCCACTACAGCAGGTCTTTTGAGAAACTGTCCATGTTTATATGACACTGAATGTATGTGTGTGTGTGGATTTTTCAACCTGTGAATGTAACAATGTTTCTTCTTGACTCGGCCTTGGTAGTAAATTCTTCACTCAGTCATGTGATGAGTTGATTTTCAAAGCTAAGCTGCAGCATTTTTAAAAAGTCCTTCATACGTTTTTCTAACAAAGCTAAAAAAAAACTGTGACTCAAGCTGATGAAATGATTCAAAGTGTTAAATTCCTTCATCATAGTCAGAAATATGTAACCAGTGAATCGATCTGCAGCTCTATTTTATAAGTTTTCTTGACAAACTATTTTTTTCTGTATGGATGTTTCCAGGCTGAAGCCGTCCTTTTGATAAAACGGTCAGCGGATGCAATCTGTGGCAGAGTTGATTAACTTTCCTGACCTTTTAGTTCAGCTCTAAAAAAGTTCAGAAACTTCACTCCTGAGTAATGACCGTGCTTGACGATTTTCAACAAATCACTTCTGTTGAGATTCTGCAACAATCCCAGCAAGTCTGGGAACGTTTCCATGATTGAGCTGCTATAGACAATGAACCATGGTTTAACAAGGCTGCAACACGTGGTGATTGTTTCACGCTGCATTGGCTTTAATATTCCAACATGCTTTCATTTCAGAAGTGGGTCTGTGTGCATGTATATGTGTGTGTGTGTGAGGGGTAAATACAAAGAGAGGGAGAGAAAAAGGATTATATTTGATTTTAATTCAACGCAAATTATACCGACTTGATAATTTATTATTTCTAACTCCAGTTAATTATTATTCCCCACAGAGGATGAAGATTTTAGAGGTTTGGTTATTCCAGCTGATCATTCGACTGTGCGCCGGCCCTTTAAGCATCTGTTTATGCCCCACACCCTCTCGCTGCTTACTTACCATAACTTATAAGCGTGCATATTACACATCTCCCATAATATCCACTGCAGTGTTCAATTCCATTGATTTTACAGCCAGTGTTTGTTTTCATCCCCTGCTTAGGTAATAAATTAATGTACCTGCTCTTGGGGGACTGCTCTGCTCTTCATGCTTCTTGCTTTCTTGAATTGCAGCACAACAAAAAAAATGCATCCAGCTTTATTCATCCTGAGTGAGACTTTCCGGAAGCTTTGGCTCCAAATAAGAGACAATACAATTTTTTGATGCTTTCTAAATGTGATATTTACTGAACTATCAGTGCATTTAAAATATCTTTTATCCCCCTGGGAGTAAAATTATGTGGCTAATAGCTGAATTATCCTTAAAGCGTGTACTCGGACTGTCTCGCAGACAGACAGGATGCTCTGTGCACAACAGTGAGTGGATGTTTCATAGCAAACTAGATTAGCCACTTCCTTGCTGTTGCCTCTGGGTCAGAGTCAGGGAATTACACCAAATAACTGGAAAAGCCAAGAGCCATGTCAAATAAAACGCAGTTTACAACAATTTCTTACATATTATGGATGATTCAGGTCTAATAAACATGTCTGCTGAGTGTGTAAAAGTGTTACAGCTGTGATGCATTGCAATGCTCACGTTTAAAGGTACAGTCCCGCCAGTGCACATAAATTTCAAGTACAATATCTAAATAAAAACCATTTTGACCCCTGTTATGACTGTGAAACATTTTGAAGATTGGTTGAATGTAGAAACCTGATTTACTGCAGGGATTTTTTTTCTCCTCATATTTTTATTTTTTTGAACATTTGAAATATAACAGTACAGATTTTGTCTACCTGTGGTTTCCCAAGCTCAGTTTCTTGCAGAAAAAACTCTACCAATTCCACTTTAGTGTTATATGCATGCAGAGATTTTTGCAGATGAAAAGTCATGTTTTTTCATGTCAAAAATCGCATCAGAGTAAGGTTCCAAAGACACGGGGTTGAGCGAGGGTAAACCACAAGGAGAAGCTCAAATGTACAATATGACAATACAAATAAAATATGAAAAAAGAAAAAAAAAAAAAAAAAAAAAAAAAAAAAAAAAAAAACGAAAAAACAAACAGGAGCTTTTTTGGTTTGCGTCTTCAAGTAATTTACTCTTTGGTTTGAGACACAGAAAATGAAAATCAACCAATTTATTCAAATTTGTGCATCCCTTTTTGACCCTGATAAAGACCAACGCCTTATGTTTCAACTCTCAATTTTAAATTCTTAAGTGAAAATCAAGGTTTTTTTTATTTTTTATTTTTTTCCCATTTGTCAGTATCCTTTTCTGAAGCCAAACACCAAAACAAAAATGGACCAGGCAGGCCCAACTAGTAATAAATACTGTGAATAAAATGTCATTTCTTGAGGGGATGCTTCCAAAATTCAGGGTTTTTTTGGCCCCTTTTTTAACTATGCTTTTGCAATGCATCATTTTCTGTGTGATATACCTCTGAAAGGAAAAACGCACAAAACAGAGAAGTGCATTTCTTTTCTTCTGCATATAGTATTGTATAAAATGCACATAACTGAGTAACATTTACAATTTAATGAATAGAATCAATTCAATGAATGGAAACTACATGGGATTACATGTTATCTGATACATTGCGACATTTAACTATAAATATACTATACAACTATAAAATTATATTTTGTTTTGCACCCATAATATTCAAATACTTGGACCAAAATTGTCATAGTACTTGATAGTAGCATTGTTTCAGTTATTTTGATTCATCGTAATCATTAAGTACAATAAATACAATCCTAATTGAAATGTAAGAATCAGACTTAGGGAGAATAAATGTTGTGTAAAATGTTGATTAATATAGCTTGAGTTTGACTTGATAATAACTAAAACAGTGAAAAAGTTATTGCGGATAGTTTTTGTTTAAGGTTCAACCTTGCTTTTCATTGAAGTCATTATGTTTGTTAGCATTATTCTTTTGTTATTATTGTTTAATGCAATTCAATTTGATGTTGAGTCGGTTTAATGCCCAGTGTTAACTCAAACTGTAAATTACTTTTTATTAAGTGGATTAAATCTCTTAGGATGCATAACTCTTAGCAGATAACGAGGAATTGTTAAAAAATTTAACAGCAGGTCATTGCCATTTAGAGATATAATTACTTTATACACCCATTTAAGAAGGTGGGTTTTTTTCATTTTTTCATTTTATTTTCTTCTTCTTCTTCTTCTTCTTCTTATTATTATTATTATTATAATTATCATTATGAGGATTCAAGGATTCAAGGAGTTTCATTTGTCATTCAACACATGTAAAACATGGGTGGAACGAAATTAGGTTACCCTGGTCCTGGAGCTAGCCCAATTGTAGACATAAGAATAAATAAATATATACAAATATACAATAAAAAAGAGAATAAAAGAAGAACACAATCAACTAGCCTTTGATAAATAGATAGAATAAAAAAAAAACTGCAATAATTGCAGTGAGCATTTGTCTTGGGGAGGGGGGGTGGGGGGGGGCACGAAAGGGGACCACCAGAGTTATTATTATTATTATTATTATTATTATTATTGTTATAATTATAATTATTATTGTTGTTGTTGTTGTTTTACCAATTATTATGCTTTTGTAACTCATAAACAAAGTCTTATTACATTTTCTCTTTTGAACTACAAAACCCAGAAGACACCGCGTGCAAAATCTCTCGCCGCTGATTGGTCGGCGCGGAATCCAATCCTGAGCCGGAGACGTGTCTCGCAGCCGAAGCATCCTTCCGTCATGGCGTCTGTTTGGGCTAAATACACCTTTAACCTGCCGGTTCTGTCTGTTTTCTGCCTCCTGCTGTTATGTTTGCCACCGGGAGGGGGACAAAAGAAGAAGGAGGTAAATGTTTATTCCTTTAAATCTGCTGTTTAATGGATAATGCTGTACAGCTTCATAGAAGGACATAAACCTGCCGCCGGTGTAAAGCCCGCGAAGATGAGACAGTAAAGACCGGAAGTGTGATTAAATAACGTAAAAGTATTTACATTTTGGGGTCTGAAAGCTTGAGAAAATCAACCACTTTTCAGCAAATTAAGGTAAAAACTTCCTACTTCGAATTTATGGCTCCTTTCTTTGGTTTATATGTACAAATGATTGACTGTGTAGTTTTTCTAAGCAAATAGTCACTTTGTATACTTATTACATTGTTTATGCTCTTTCATTGTATTTAATAGTTTCCTATTTTATGACCTAAAAAGCTTATTTGGCTACAACAGACGAATGAATATCTAACTCAATTATGATGACACGTTTGTATCTTGAGTGTGTGTAATAGCGACAAATTTAAACGTTATTTGCAAAAAGGGGTTTTATTTTGAAATAAGTGAGCACCGGAAGTGCCGCCATAATGCCAGTAACTTCACATTTACTTCAAGCGACGCTAGAGACAAAAGTAATA
Organism: Thalassoma bifasciatum; assembly: GCA_008086565.1. NCBI lineage: Eukaryota > Metazoa > Chordata > Actinopteri > Labriformes > Labridae > Thalassoma > Thalassoma bifasciatum. The sequence continues at coordinate 119,295 of RPOG01001881.1, forward strand.
GATATTTCCACGCTTGCTGCTTGGTTTATGGTGTAATTTTGGATGATAACCAGCTCAATGTGAGACAGGGTTAATGTAGGTGAATAATAGAGGCAAAACTTGGCCATTTTCAGATGTAACGGAAGTGAAAGGAAGCTGTGAGCTTCATCTGTCAACGAGTCGAAATGATCGTCACTGTACGTCTCAACCACCTGCATCATATAAAGCTGACAGATGTCACACCAAGGTTACTGTTGTTTTTGGATTTTTTTCAGTGATAATATAAACCAGCCTTTATTATACCCATATAAAATCTTCATATGTTTCATTCTGAAGAGAAAATAATTCAGGATGATAAGAAACCAGCTCAGTTTCAAAACAGTTTTCTTTATCTGTGTTTGGGTCAATGACGTGACGTCCCTTTTTTTGTGTCTGAGTGCAATATTTCCTTCCATCATGAATTGAGTATTTCATCACGTGTATTTCTTTATTCTATGAAACCTGTGTTATTTGAACACATCTTTAAACTATTAAAATATAACATGTTTTTTTGTGTTTTGGTTCCTCAAACCCCCAAAATGTCAGGTGGTGCAACCGTCCTGACAAGTATCCACAGTAATTAAACTCTAAAAATTGAATGTCAGTTATTGTAAATGGAAATTAAAAATACAGTGGCATTATTTTATGCTTGAACCTTTTTAAATAAAACATTCTTTGCAAATGAAAAGAATTTTAAAGCTGTTGAGAAATTTAAAAAACTTTTGTCCCGTAATTTTCACCTTGTCAAATGTCAGGGTGGTGCAACCGTAACATTAGACTTTTATTTTAAAGTGAAGAGAATAAAACAGGAAGCAGGAAACTGCATCAGCCAGAGGAGCCCAAATGACATTTGTGACCAAGTGGAAAAGTTTGTAGATTTCTC